>PVKM010011771.1:0-32652 GCA_004027735.1 Carollia perspicillata | reverse complement strand
GTCAATTAATACTCAACAAAGGGGGCAGCAACATAGAATGGAGTAAAAGTAGCCTCTTCAACAAATGGTGTTGGGCAAACTGGACAGCTATGTGCAAAAAAATGAAACTCGAGCACCAACTTACACCATACACAAAAATAAATTCAAGGTGGATAAAAGACTTAAATATAATCCGTGACACCATTAAAGTCCTAGAGAAGAATGTAGGCAGGAAAATCTCAGATATTTCATGCAGCAACATTTTTACTGATATGTCCCCTAGTGCAAGCGACATAAAGGAAAGAATAAACAGATGGGATCTCATCAAAATAAAAAGCTGCACGGTTAAAGGAAACAGTATTAAAATAGAAAGAGAACCAACCATACGGGAAAACATGCTTGCCAACGATACCTCAGACAAGGGTTTAATCTCCAAAATATCTGAAGGACTTGAACAGACACTTCTCCAAGGAGGACATTCAGAGGGTCCAGAGACACATGAAAAGATGCTTAGTATCACTAGCTATCAGAGAGACGCAAATTAAAACCACAATGAGATACCATTTCACACCAGTCAGAATAGCCATCATAAACAAAGCAACAAACAGGAAATGTTGGAGAGTTTGTGGAGAAAAGGGAACCCTAGTTCGCTGTTGGTAGGATTGCAGACTGGTACAATCACTATGGAATTTTCTCAGAAAACTAAAAATGGATGTGCCTTCTGACCCAGCAATTCCACTGCTAGGATTATACCCTAAGAACCCTGAAACACCAATCCAAAAGAACCTATGCACCCCAGTGTTCATAGCAGCACAATTTATGATAGCCAAGTGCTGGAAGTAACCTAGGTGCGCGTCAGTAAATGAATGGATCAAAAAACTATTGTACATTTACACAATGGAATTCTATGTAGCAGAAAGAAGGAAGGAGCTCCTACCCTTTGCAACAGCATGGATGGAACTGGAAAGCATTATGCTAAGCAAAGTAAACCAGGTGGTGAAAGACAAATACCATATGATCTCACCTTTAACAGGAACCTAAACAACAAAACAAACAAACAAGCAAAATATAACCAAAGACACAAGACACTGAAATAAAGAATAGGCTGACAGTATCCAGAGGTGGGAAGGGAGGGAATTTCAGGGGAAAAGGGGAAGGTTTTCCAGGAACAAGTATAAAAGACACATGGACAAAAACTAGGAACGGTGGAAATGGGAGGGAGAGGGGAGGGGGGCTGGGTGGGCGGGCTGGGATAGGAGTAAAAGACAGAAAACTGTACTTGAACAAGGAGAATTAAAAAAATTCTTCATATACCATTGCAATTAACATTTCCTTGCAATTTACATTTTTCAAATTTTATATTTTCTTTGCGATTAAATATTTCTCACTCAGTAACGCCTTTTGTGTAACTTATTTTAAGAAAAGCCTGTGGAGCCAGCCCTGCAATTAATAGTAGTTTCTTACTAACAGTGTGGGTCCTTGGAAAGACCATTTTGTCTGGCCCTTAGGAGATCTGGATTCTCAATCAGCCTGTGCTAATAACTAGGTGCAGGAGCTTGCATTTAGTCTTGGTGTAATACAAGAAATACATTCTTCTAAAGTCTAGAACTCTAAAATGTCAATAAATAATGAACCAGTACTAAAAATATGCATCTCATGTCTATTCATGCCCACAGAGCTGGGTCCTTCTACCAGGTGCTAATAAGCCAGTTCTTGGTGTGATGCCCAAGGTGTCATTGTGTATAAAAGTATATATAAATAACCTATTTTTGAGTAAGCTCTATTGATTCCCTAGAATGGAGGATGTCCCTATTAATAACTTTTGTCGTTTTTTTTTTTTGTAATTAAGACGATAGTCTCAAAATAGAAATGACAGTCCTCTAGTGTTATTGATTTTTAAATTAACACTATCCTACAAACTATCATATTTTTCTTTGTCCCTAAAAAGACTTTCGAAGGCCTCTTTTTAATATTGAATAACAAAAACAAGCAAAGGATGAGACTAAAAATACTTGTTTAAAGATAATGTGATTAAACATCTTCATAGGCTGTTGCCATAAAACTATAAATGTGTGTAATTGAGTGCCATGCTTTTGCCTCACCACAGATTGGTTTGACAATGGCCGTGCAAGTGAGCCCTGAAAAATTTGCCTTATGTTCCTGGCAAAGCAGATGGAAGCTTTCCCCTCCAGTTTCATAGCTGTGTGCATAATATTTGATAATTTGACATTTGTTGTTTAATAAATTATAGTACCAGAGCCAAAAATGAGTGGTGCTTTCTTTTCTACTGTTTCCCATATGAGCAACTGTAATTCCAGTGTCTGTTAATATCAAAAGAACATTTCATATGCCTTGAAAGTGGCATAATTTATGTAAACCAAGGATATGTTTACTTCTCAATAATTATCTTGTTTTGGGTTTCTTGATTGTAAGGTTATCCAAGCAAACACAGTGGATGAACGTACTAACTTTCTTGTGGAGGAATATTCTACATCCGGTCGTCTGGACAACATCACCCAGGTCATGAGTCTGCACACTCAGTACCTGGAGTCCTTCCTGCGGAGTCAGTTCTACATGCTGCGCATGGACGGCCCCCTTCCTCTGTCACACAGGCACTACATCGCAATAATGGTGACTCCGCACTCACTTGTTCCTTCTTCCTTCCTGTGTTGTGTTTGTGGGTGTGTAGAGCTCGGTGTAACTTTAAGGACCTAAAAATTGAAGAATTCTGTGACTTATTGGATACCAGATCACTTGAGTACATCCTGTATGCTTTAAGCCATTTAATGTATGGAAAATTTCTCATTTCATTTTTACTAAAATCATTTTCCATATTTAATCTCTTGTGATTAAAGATGCTTGTGGGGACCAAAGTGATATCCCACAAGTTCTGTTTTTGCTTTTGATGTCTTGCTTTTTATTATTAAAATAAAAGAGTATGTGACATTTTATTTATTATTTTGTACATTAAAATAATTACTACTTTGGTTAACTAAGAGGAAAGTATCAGTCAGCACCAGTGGAGACTCTGGATAAGAGAAGCATTTTTAAATGAATTGTAATCCTTTTAAGTATAGTACTTGGTCCTAGTTGACTAGTGAATGTCTGGGGAGGGGAGAGAGAATTATAAATTGGGACGATAGGAAGCAGGAGTGAGTGGTAGGTAGAAAGGAAGAACAGTGCTACAGCTGAACTGTTACTGGGGAAGAGGAGGAACAAGAACACGATGCAAGTGCTGTGTATCTCAAGATCTAGACCAGCTGGGCCGACAGAGCCAGCAGCTAGCCAGCAGTTAGTAGTTGAGTTTCACTTGATTATCTCGTTTATGCTCTCACTGAAGTTTTAAACAAACACAAAAAAGGGCAGCATTCTGTTTAACTGAATGATGAACTTGACTAAGAAAATAATTTTAGTTTAAGATGTTGATGCAAGTCAGGCTAAGAGCAGACCTAGAATGGTCATACACTAAGAAACAAAATATAGAAAATAAAATAAAACAATACTATTTTACTGAGAAGGAGCCCTGAGGAATGGAGCACTTTAAAATCTGCTTTGTTTGGACTTACCAAATTGTCAGTATCAAGGCTGATTTTTACTGCATAGGAAGGAGTCAGTGATCTTCAGTTTCTTCTCCGTAGAGTGATGTGCATAGATAAGACTGAGGTCACAGTTATACCAAAGGAAGTAAGAGAATTACCCAAATCAGCATGCATGCTGACTTGGTAGAATTCCAGTTAATGAGATTTTATTGTTATAAATAGAATACAGTTGGTACAGTTTACCATAATGAAACAAGACATGTTTTCTTAACAAAACAAGAAAGTGGCTTTTAAGTTGATTGGTACCAACTTCTAGGAAGTAACTTGCTTCATGTGACACTTTATGTCCTTATACAAGTGTCAGCTTCATATATTGAATCATGGCATCGTTGTGATGTAGTTTTAGAAGGAGGAGGATTCAATAAGAAAAGAATTCTTAGCTATAAAAATTATGAATCCCATCTATATTTTTGTTTAGCAATAGTAGAATAAGACTCTACCATGAATCTTTATCGAGTAACTCTTCGTGTTCTAGGCTGCAGCTAGACATCAGTGTTCGTACTTAATAAACATGCATGTGGATGAATTTCTGAAGACAGGAGGTATTGCTGAGTGGTTGAATGGTTTGGAATATGTACCACAAAGACTGAAAAATCTTAATGAAATAAATAAGCTGCTAGCACACCGACCCTGGCTGATCACGAAAGAGCACATTCAGGTACTGTTTCTTTGAAATATAAAAAGGTATTTACTAATGATTCTAACTAAGAATTATTCAGTTAAGTATTTTGCTTAAGACTTCATGTTGAAAACTTACATATTAGGAACTTGAAAAATACAATAATATATTTATGTATGCAGAAAAACACATAGGAAAGTGGGTTTGGTTTAAGTATGAATGATTTCTTCTCTTTAAGTAATCAACAATTAACTTGAAAAGTACTTTAGTGAGTGGCAATGAGAAATGTTGACTTCTTTTTCTAGTAGTGGGTAGAACAGAGAACATACACTAGCATGATAAGATACTTGGGTTCTAGTCTCTCCTCTGTTACTCACAAATTTGTGATCTTCAGTGGAATAACGTCTGTGGGCCTCAGTAGATCCCCCCCTGTAAAATAAGGGGCCTGGATTAAATGTGTTTTAAGCTCTTCTGAGGTTCTAGCATTTTCATAATTTATAATGAAAATGGACAAAACCTAGGGGCGGTGGAAAGAAGGAAAGAATTGCTGTTCCTGATGGCTTCACTTGTGATTCCATCATTCCACTGGCATTTGGAGTCCAGTAGCATATAAAAAGTGCTTTGAAAATTTTAGTTTTTATTCACATGTGAGATAGTGTTCTACTCTTTCTATCATCTACTGTAGGAGCTGTCTCCATCAGAAAAGAGGCTAAAAGTTAATGATAATTGGCTTAATGAATTGGATTTTTATGTGAATTGTTTAAGGTAGTGTCTCTACCTTAAAACTTTAAAATTAATGGTTGTGCCAGGTAATCTTTAAAGCCCATTCTACATGTGATGTTCTTGGATTCTCTGAAATACCTCATTAAAATAACATAATATGGAAGAGTGCTTTGGAAGCAGTTCTATTACATATATATACTGTATATGAATTTAGGAAAAGCCGCAATAAAATTGTATTGTTAGGTTTAATAGTTGTAATATAATATTGTTTGACCAAAGCCGTCTCGTTAATATATGAAATACTTTTTCCTTTTCATTGAATTTATTGGCTTTTCACTGGTCAACAAAACTACAGGCTTCAGGTGCACGACTGTATAACACTGTCTTGTGTGTTCCCCACCCCAAGTCAAGTCTCCTGAAATATTTTAAAAGAAAGTTTTAAGTTTTATTACTATAAATGAACACAAATAAAATTCAGTAGATTTTCCATGATTTCTAAAATTGCTTTGTAGCATTCTTTTGATTTTCATTTTTTACTCTGATTTGCCTTCTTGTTTCAGAAACTTGTCAAAACTGGAGAAAATAATTGGTCTCTGCCTGAACTGGTACATGCTGTGGTCCTACTGGCACATTTTCATGCTTTGGCAAGCTTTGTTTTTGGTAGTGGCATCAATCCAGAGAGAGATCCAGAAATCTCCAATGGATTCAGGCTAATATCAGTCAACAATTTCTGCGTGTGTGACCTCGCCAATGACAACAACATAGAGAATGCATCTCTTACAGGCAACAACTTTGGGGTCAGTTCTCTTACCTCTCTTTACTGTTTTGCCTTTAAACTTCCTTACATTAAAAATAGCTAGACATAATCATTCTCTGATTAAACAGCATATATGTATATGCTTGAAGTTTTTTAGCATAATTTTTGTTACTATAAAAATTTAACCTGTACCTGAAGTTCTGAATTGTCTAAAGAGGCTCTTATGGCAGATACTGATACAAATTGTATAGACTAATTAGTACAATATATCTGTAGTCTGTATGATGCTGGAACAACCAATAGAGAGTGTATCTTACAACAGAGAAATTTAAAAAATATTTGAAGCTGCTTCATTTTAAAAAATAAACTATAATATAATTTAACACATACTAAATGCTAGAATTCTAGATTACATATATCTATACTTATAAACTCTGTATATGTATAGCTGAAGCAAAAACATCATACTTCTGGAAATGTCTGAATCTGTCATAAGGTGTTCTTGGAGTTAGTCGAAAACCCACTTAGGAACTTAGTAACAGTGCTCATGCTACTGTACATAATAAAGTGATATTGGGAGGTGGAGATGTTTACAGGAATAATTTTTATTATTAATAACACCAACATTATTTTGCCTGACCCCAGATCGTAGATTCTCTAAGTGAGCTAGAGGCCTTAATGGAAAGAATGAAAAGGCTTCAAGAAGAAAGGGAAGATGAAGACACATCTCAGGAAGAAATGACCGCTCGTTTTGAGAAGGAGAAGAAAGAAAGTCTTTTCGTTGTCTCTGGAGATACTTTCCATTCATTTCCTCATTCAGGTGCCACTTTCTTCCCCACTTTCAGTTGTCGTTGTTGGAATGCTGACAGACCACCTTCAGTATTTTCCGTGTGGCTATGTAAAAATGATTCTGCTCCATGTTCCTTCTATTTCCTTTGCCTTCTGTATGTTGTAGGCGGTGTGCCTGATATTGCTTTGTCTTCTGTGTTGGTACGTCTTTGAATATATTTCAGATCTGGTTGGGAGGAACTTTCTAGTCCATACTGTATATCCTGGATAAAATGCTATGTATACAAAGCAGACTGGTTGCTTATAAAATTAGATAGAAATATTTAATTCATCCTACCCTTGTGATTTTTAAAAAGTAAAATCCTGTTCCAATGGATAGGATATTTTTTAAATATCTTTGCCTCTTTTGTGGGTGTGTAGGAGGACTGTTCTCACACTGCCACTTTTCCAGATTAGTTCTAAAATTACATTGTACCAGCATTTGCATTTCTTTGGAGAAATCTTTGGAATTTTATAAAAATGCATTATTTAGGTCATTTGCTTAGATCGAATTTGGAGGAATATATTCCATATTTAAAGCTAGGTTTCCTTACTATAGTCTTAAACATGCATTTTTATCTAATACTCTTAGGAGATTTTAAAATAGGAGGGAAACTTTTCAATTATGAGTATTGAACACCACATAGTAAATGTTATTAAAATAGCACAGACTCAAGAAAAACTTAAACCTTTCAAAGTCTTTAATCTACGTAATATTTACCTATCTATTTATTTATTTAATGATTCTGTTTCTGTTCTGCTTGTTTGTTTTTTAGGTTAAATTGTTGATAGAGAAGTATTTATTGCCATTTTATTGTTCATATTTTTTATCTTTTCTTCTTTTTAAAGAAGACCCTTTAACATTTCATATAATACTGGTTTGGTGGTGAAGAATTCCTTTAGGTTTTCTTATCTGGGAACCTTTTTAACTGCCCTTCAAATCTAAATGATAGCTTTGCTGGGTAGAGTAATCTTGGTTGTAGGTCCTTGCTTTTCATTTCTTTGAATATTTCTTGCCAGTCCCTTCTGGCCTACAAAGTTTCTGTTGAGAAATCAACTGACAGTCTTATGGGAGCCCCCTGGTAGGTAACTAATTGCTTTTCTCTTGCTGCTTTTAAGATTCTCTCTTTGTATTTAATGTTTGGCATTTTAATTTTGATGTGTCTTGATGTGGGCCTCTTTGGGTTCATCTTGTTCAGGACTCTTCTATACTTTCTGGACTTGTATATCATTTCCTTCACCAAGTTAGAGAAGTTTTCTTTCATCTTTACAAATAGGTTTCCAATTTCTTGCTCTTTCTCTTCTCCTTTCAGCAACTCTATGATGCGAATGTTTGGAATATTTGAAGTTGTCCCAGAGGCTCCTTATACTATCCTCCATTTTTGGATCCATTTTTCTTCTTACTGTTCTTTTTTTTTAATCTTTATTGTATTTTTTTCCATTACCATGTAGTGCCCTTATATCTCCCAACCCCCCTCCTCCAAGCTGTTCTGATTGGTTGTGTTTTCTTTCATTATGTTCCAAATCAAATTGCTGATTAGATTCTTGGGTTTCTCCATTCTGTTATTGATTTCCTATAAATTATTCTTTATTTCAATTAGTGTATCCTTCATTTCTGACTAGATCTTTTTTTTTAAGCTGTCAAGGTCCTCACTAAGTTCCTTGAATATCCTTATAACCAGTGTTGAGCTGTGCATCTAATAGATTGCTAGTCTCCATTTTATTTAGTTTTTTTCTAGAGTTTTGTTCTGTTTTTCATTTTGGCTGTGTTTCTTTCTCTCCTCATTTTGGCAGTCTCCATGTTTGTTTTTCTGTATTAGATAGAGTTACTATGTCTCCCTGGATTGCCAGAGTGGCTTAATGGAGTAGGTGCCCTGTAGGGTCCAGTGGGCACAGCCTTCCCTATTACCCCAGCTGGGTACTCAGTGTGCATCCACTGTGTGGGCTGTGTACACCCTCCTCTGATAGTTGACCTTTTATTGCTGAAGGTCAGCCACTGCCTTTGTTCTCTCTGAAGTCACACAGCATTAGCTACAAAGTGATCTGCACGCAAATGGCTCTTACTTGTGCTGGGCTTGGAGTTGCCCACTAGAGGCCAGGGCGTAGACCAAGGCTGTCTGCTCTGGTGTTAGGCCTGTGGCAACTTAGCAAGAAGTTTGAGGGTCACAAAGCTTTTTTGAGAGAATTACGGAAAATCTGAAGCTTGGGCCAAGATAAGCCATTCATATGGAAAAGCCACTGGAAACAGCTTAGGTGGGCCTCATAGTTGGGTGGAGCAGAGCCTCAGGCAATCACTAGGGTGGGACAAAGAGTGTGGGCTCCATTGATTGAGTGTCGGATATGGTACCTGCCTGCCAGCACTTTGGCTGTATGGGGGTAGGGCTCAGAAAAGGAACAATGGCCTCTGCCAGCTCTTCTGTCTGGGATAAAGCTGTCCCCCAGCTCTTGCCCTGATGCCAGACAATTCAGTTAACTCCCCATATGTCTCTAATTTCCTTTACTCTGCTGCCCTGGCACTTGAGCTTAGAGGGAGTGAGTCCCAGTAAATCTGTATGTGGGCCCTTTAGGAGGAACTATGTGGGATTTCAGCAGTTTCTGTCTTTTTTACAGCCTTGATCCCTGCTGGCTTTTACAGCCAGAAGTTATGGGGACTTACCTTCCTGGAACCCTGGGCTGGGGGGACTGGTATGGAGCTGGAACTCCTCACTCCTGAGAGAGCCTTCTTGATTTTTATTTGCCACATGTGAGTGTGGGACCTGACTGGTGTAGCTCTGTGGGTCGGGTGTCATCCTGCGTACTGAAAGGTCACCAGCTCAATTCCTGGTCAGGGCATATGCCTGGGTTGCGGGGCAGGGTCCACAGTTAGGGGCATGTGAAAAGCAACTGATAGATGTTTTACTCACACATCAGTGTTTTTCTCCCTCCTTCCCCTAAATAACTAAAATATTTTTTAAAAAATCACCCAGGGCCCTGGGTGGCATAACTCAGTGGATTGAGCACAGGCTGCGAACCAAGGGATCAATGGTTTGATTCCCAATTAGGGCACATGCGTGGGTTGTGGGCCTGGTCCCCAGCGGGGAGCCACCTGAGCTGCAACCACACATTGATGTTTCTTTCCCTCTCTTTCTCCCTCCCTTCCCCTCTCTAAAAATAAATAAATAAAATCTTTTAAAAAATTACCCAGGAAGAACAAATGGGACAAAGAAAGAGTGAGCCTAGGGTGAACCTTCTAAGTAAACTAATACTTTTTAAACATAAACATTTTAATTAAGGTTATTAATATCTACTTACTGTTAGACATTACTTTTTAAGAGCACTGCTAAGGTCACTAGAGCTTAAAACATATGAAAGTCTTAAATTTTAGGGGTTTTTTAAATACTGGAACTCTGTTCTGTGTCCCAGTCTCCCTGTCTTCTTGGACACTTCAGCAGAGACTGCTGCTTCTAAAGTGAATTTTTGATGAACAAGTCTTAGACCCCAGTCAAAAATTTTGTTCTAATTTTAACAGAAGAGGCCATGTTATTTATAAGTCATTCGAGGAAATAAATCATATCATTATTTACTCTTAAACATCTCCAGTACTTAAATTCGCTTTTCACACAAAGATAACATGAGAAAAATGTCTCTTTACAGTGGCTGGTTGAGTCATTTTTATAAACTTGCCATGTTTTAAGATGGAAATAGAAATTTATTTTTCCCTATAAAAAACTTGTTGGTTTTTGACCAGTTGATAAAGCATGCCAGATTCCATGTAGAGATTCCAAACAGTTTTTCAAGCCTTTTGAAGAAAATATCTGGTGTTATACAGGGTAGTATTCTACAGCTTGGTAACAGAGTTAACTAGCTTTTGGCGTTTTTTTTTTGTTTTTGAAGTTAGAAAGGTGTTTCATGAGTATAACATGTTTTCTGTATTTTGTTTAATAGTTACTCCTTAGGGCAGAAGAATGCAGACAATGTGCAAAATATTATTTCCTTTGAGTTCAGACTGAAATATTTGTTTAGGTAGAATTAAAATGAGAGCTTTAGATTTGTTGATCAGAGTACTAATTTTAATTTTTTTTTAATTAAGATAAATTTAGGAAAAAGATGTATGGTTTGATAGACCTTTTTGTACATTTCTTTCATTAGACAAAATTGTCGAGAAAACAGGGCTCTTCTGACTCCTATTTAAAAATGAATTAATGGATAGTATTCGTAGGATAAATTTTTATCTTGTTTGGCTGTTTACTCTTTATAGTTTATTTAAAGGTGTTTAAAAGTAAGATGACAACATGAAAATGTATATGAGCAAAACAAAAACTAACATCAAAGTCAAAAGAACCAGCTAAGTAATAGTCAACTCCAGTATTGATATTTGGCAAATGAAGCTACGGGGTTTGTACAGTGTGGGGGGAAGGATCACTTCAGTAGAGAAACAGTTACACAGAGTTTAGTTATTACTCACTGTTCTTGGTTTAATTTTGCTCTTTCACTCCACAAAACTTCTAGCTTTCATAGCCTTGGCATTTAAATTTTACATTTTTTTGCTTCACTTCCATTGGTCATTGTGTGGTCAACTGAATTAAGCAAAGCACAACCTCGTTGGTAAATGTTGAGATAATGCATTGAAAATGCCATTTATAAAGTGTTTCTGTTTACCCCCAATACAACAGTGGCTGAGGGATAGGCTAGGGAAAACCTGAGATTTCTCTTTAGAGATCAATTTCTATAATTTAATGTTAAACAATTTCTATAGTTTAATGTTTACAAGTCTTCCACATTATCTTAATTCACATTGTCAGTGTATTAGTAACTTACAGTTAGTTTGCTTTTTTTTTTTAAAGATTGTGTTTGTTTATTTTTAGAGAGATGGGGCAGGAGGGAGATAAGAGGGAGAGAAACATCAGTGTTTGAGAGATGCCTCTACCGGTTGCCTTTCACATGCCCCTAACTGGACCGCAAACCAGACATGTGCCCTAAGGGGGAATCAAACCGTCAACCCTTCCGTTCACAAGCCAGTGATCAATCCACTGAGCCACACCAGCCAGGGCTAGTTTATTTACTACTTAAGTAGATACTTCTTTTCCTGTTCATGAAACAAAGAAAAAAAAATAAGTACATAGGAAGTACCTGATACATAGTAAGTAGTCAACAAATGCCAATCTCCTTGTGTGTAGTAAAGTTAGTAAGAATTTTAATAAAATATTTCCTAAGTTGGGTAGCCTAGTCTCTTAATCTTTCTTGCCATTTATTAAGCACTCCATTTAGTCCATGCTAGTGATCCAAAGAAAAGTTAAAACTTGTGAGAAAGGAATACTTACTGTGAGGCTTTTCATTAAATAGCAAAGATAAAAGATAGTAAAGGTATTACTAGTTTTTCAGATGAATTATTGTAATTGCATTTGTTTTCTAAGTCTGTCTTCACTGTCCAATTAAGAGTTATAGTTTTTATTATGCCATAATTTTATTAACTAATGTTTATTAAATATTGAATGTATTTAATATTAATTAAAATACTAAGAAAATATTGTTCCTTGCATGGAAGGAGCTTGTTTTTCATTTAATTTGAAAAGTGTTTATTTTTGAGAGTAGAAGGTACTAAAAAAAAGGCCGTTCATCCCTTTTAGTGCTATAAATCAGGAAAAAGTAATTATGAAGACTAATTTTAAAAAGTGAGTTAAGAGAATTTTCTTGAAATCAAATTAACATGCATTGGGACTTCCCATCAAGATGGCGGCATAAGTAAATGCTGTACTCACCTCCTTCCATAAAAGCATCAAAACTACAATAAACTACAGAAGAGCCATCATTCAGATCCTCCTGAAATCTGTCTGAATGGAAGTCATATAACTAGGGGTTTAAAGAAGAAACCACATCCAGACCCTGGCAGGAGGGGTGGAGATGCAAAATGGTCTGGTCCAACACCCAAGTGTGGCAGATAGAAATCAGGAGGAATATTTTGGCTGCTGAGGTCCTGTGAGGAGTGTAGGGTTCCAGCCCACTCATACCAGGGCCGCCAGCCCAGTTGCAGTGCCAAGAAAAGAATCCCTCATAACTTCTGACTTTAACAACCAGCAGGGATTAAGGTGGGGGAGATGAAGGTCATCTAGAGGCCCAGGCAGTTCTTCTTAAAGGGCCACAGACTTACTCAATTGCTCTGAGCTGTAACATAGGGCCAGTTGCTCAAAAGGCACCAGGGACATATGGGGAGGAAATGAATGGTCTGGCATCAGGACAAGAGCTGGGGGGTGCAGCTTTCGCCCAGACAGAAGTGCTCGCAGAGGCCATTGTTTCTTTCCTTAGCTCTGCCCTGACAGAGCCGGCAGGCGGGTGACATAACTTAGTCTCCATCACCCTGGCTCACATTGTTTGCCCTGGTGACTCTCTGGGACTCCACCCTAACCGGCTTTTAGCCTATCCATGTTTAAATGACTTCTCTCCCATCCAAGTACTAACCAGGCCCAACCCTGCTTAGCATATGAGATCGGACAAAATCGGGCGCATTCAGGGTGGTATAGCCGTAGACATGACTTTTCTATATGAATGGCCTGTCTTAGCTCACATTTTGGATTTTCCTGAAATCTCCCAAACAAGCAGCATCTGGCCTCAGTGAGTCCCATAACTCTTGCTAAGTGGCCCTAGGCCCAACACTAGTAGCAGCTGGCCTTGGTTCACAGCTTGGCCTTGCTTGGACACCTTCAAGCTCAGCACAGGTAGCAGCCATCTGCAGATTGCTTTGTAGTTCATGCCAGGTGGCCTCAGGCAGAACGCAGGCAGCAGCTGACCTTGGTCTGTACCTCCCAGGAGGGCTCAGAACCATCCCACCCAGTGGACAACTTCAGACCTCATGGGAGCATCATCACTTAATAACCTTAACAAGTGACACACTCAAGAGGCAAACTTAGTAGTCACCAGAGCCCTGCTGAAGTAAGTCCTGCTCTGTGGAGTGAGCCCCTGCACAGCTGATTCTCCACTGTAGTCAGATGTCAGTGGTTGGTGGTTCTAGCCAGTCCTTGCAGCTGATCAACCTGGGGGTAAATCCCTCCCAACGATGTGCCAATATCAATCAAGGCTGAACTACAAGAGAGGGTGTACATGCCCCACACAGGAGATGCACCTTGAGTGCCAAGCTTTGGTGATAGGGAAGGTTGTGCCACTGGACCCTACAGAACACCTAATATATTAGGCCACTCTTATCAATCCTGGGAGACGTAGGAGCTCTAATATCAGTACATAGAAGTAAACACAGTGAAGCTGCCAAATGAGGGGACAAACATATCCCAAATGGAAGAACAGAACAAAACTCCAGAAAAAACTAAACAAAATGGAGACAAGCAATCTACTAGATGCAGATTTCAAAAACACTGATAATTAGGATGTTCAATAATTTAGTGAGAACCTCAACAGCATAAAGAAGGACCAGTCAGAAATGAAGAATAATTTACAGGGAATCAGCAGTATAGTAGATGAAGCCAAGAATCAAATTAGTGATTTGGAATATAAGGAAACAAAAAACAACCAATCAGAACAGCAAAAGAAAAAGACTTAAAAAAATGAGGATAGTGTGAGGAGCCTCTGGGACAACTTCAAGCACACCAATATTCACATCATGAGGGTGCCTAAAGGAGAAGAGAGCAAGAAATTGGAAACCTGTTTGAAAAATTAACAGAAACCTTTCCTAACTTAGTGAAGGAAACAGACATACAAGTCCAGGAAGTGCAGAAAATCCCAAATACAATGAACCCAAAGATGCCTACACCAAGACACATAATATTTAAGATGACAAAGGTTAAAGTTAAAGAGAGAATCTTAGAAGCAGCAAGAGAAAAGCAGTTAGTTACCTACCAGGGGGGTTCCATAAGACCATCAGTTGATTTCTCAACAGAAACTTTACAGGCCAGAAGGGATGGGCAAGAAGTATTCAAAATGATGAAAGCAAGGACCTACAACCAAGATTACTCTACCCTGCAAAGCTATCATTTAGATTTGAAGGGCAGTTAAAAAGGTTCCCAGATAAGAAAACCTAAAGGAGTTCTTCACCACCAAACCAGTATTATATGAAATGTTAAAGGGTCTTTAAGAAGAAGAAGAAACGAAAGATTAAAAATAGGAACAACAAAATGGCAATAAATACCTATCTATCAACAATTGAATCTAAAAACAATAAATGAACTAGCTGAACAGAACAGACTTACAGATACAGAGAACACTTTGACAGTTGTCAGATGAGAAGTAGGGTAGGGGAATGGGTAAAAAGGGTGAAGGGATTAAGAACCACAAATTGATTGTTACAGAATAGTGATGGGGATGTAAAGTACAGCATAGGGAATATAGGCAATAATATTCTAATAACTTGGTATGGGGCCAGGCTGGGTGCAAGATTTGTTGAAATGATCACTTGCGAAGTTACGTAATGTCTGATCACTGGGGTGTATGCCTGAAATTAATATAATTATGTCAACTATAATTGAAAAATTAAAAAATGATTTAAATTTTTTAAAAAATTAAGTTTGTATGAAAAAGTTAAAAAGTCAACTTCCCACCCTGGCCATGTGGCTCAGCTGTTTGGAGCATCATTCCATGCTTGAAAAGGTTGCCAGTTTGATTGCCAGTCAGGGCACAGGGAACACGCATAGGCTGTGAGTTTGATCCCCAGGTGGGGTGCACGAGGGAGGCTACTGATCAATGTTTCTCTCTTGCGTCAGCATTTCTTTCGCTCTCCTTTTCTCTCTCTCTCTAGAAATCAATGGAAACATGCCCTTGAGAGAGACTTCAAATATCAATTTATCATTTATATCTGAATTGGAAGTTCCTGTATATAAATCAGCCTCCCCATTAGAAGTCAGGTTACATATTTTTAAAAAAATTGAAAAAATTAACATGCATTGGGTTTTAACAATTTCTCAGTGGTAAACTTTTAATATTATCAAGCATGAAGGAGTTAGCAGTGTTAAGATATTATTGTAGTCTTCGTGTCTTCCTTAATGTCACTTTGATAGTATTTCATTCATAATGTCATTACATTTGTTTACTCCATGTGTTGTATAGCTTTTATTTTCATGTGCACAGAAAAGGCACGTATCCTAGGCGTAAAACTCAAGAAATTTTAGAAACAGACCTTCTCGTTTAACTAGCAGCAAGTCAACTAAGAATAATAGTGCTCCCAAAAGTCCACTTTCATCCCTGCTGTGTTCCTTTTCCAGTGCCTCTCCCTGTTTGCTGCTTACTAAACTAAAAATGAACTAATTTTCCCTGTGAATACATCCAGGTGAAACACCGTCTGATTTTAACCAAATCTGTCTTAACATTCAACTCAATCAAAGTGATCTTTACCTGCATCTCTTCCCTTTCTCTACATCTTACTTTATCCCCAGAGATCAAAGTTGAAGCGTTCTACTCACAGGCCTGTGCCATCTTCCTTTTCTCAATGAGCTACTGTCATTAGGTTATTACGATTTAGTCACTTTTTGACTGAGTAACCATAGTTAAATGTTAAGATGACCAGTATTTGGTAGTGATACTGTATTCAAAATTTTAGCAGGAGATGTTTTGTATGAATCGAAGCCAGGTAACTCATATTATCACTTTGGAAATCCATGGAAAAGCTAAAAAGTGGAGGAAAATGGGGGTGTTTTATTCTAACTTTGTACAGTTTTCTTAATACTAGATTGTTACTATTTTTAGATTTTGAGGATGATATGATTATAACATCCGATGTCTCCCGATACATTGAAGACCCTGGTTTTGGATATGAAGACTTTGCCAGACGAGGAGAAGAGCATTTGCCAACATTCCGAGCTCAGGTATGAGATGTCTTTATTTCAGAGAAACTAGAGAATAAATACTGTTATTTAAATTGTGAAATGTTGAAATGTAAATAAATTGGCTTCTAAAGAAATTAGTAGGTAATTTTGATAGAGCCTGTGGCTCTTTTTATTTAATCTAGTTTTCAGCCTAATACATATAATCTGATGTCCCAGTAGATGGATTATTATTTTAACGTTCTCCCCACTTAGAAGGCAAAAGGAAACTGCTCTATTCAGTTACTTTATTACATTGTAGTTGGATAATATTCATACCATTTTGTGGGGAGGAGCATAGCAGGGAAGAAATCAAAGGATGTATCACATTTATTATTAAAAGACATTTTATAATAAGATTATAAACCACTAACTAATGGCTTAAGGGTTATCCCTTCCCCATTCTTAGAAAAATATAGTCATGATAACGATGTGGCCCCTACAGAGTATAAACTTGAATTAACACAAACTCCTTTGCACCTCTTCTGGATGATCTAACTGTCCATGTTACTGAAAAGGTTTGATCACATAGGAATAGTCCAAGATCTCCTGGGGTCCTTCCAGCTTAGGGTGTCGTTGGCATAGTATTGTACTGGACCACAGGAAGTAGCCAGTTTGTTACTGACACGCTAAATTAAACCCTGGACCCCACTGAGAAAACAGCATGGCACTCCAGCCTACAAAGTGATGTGAGGGCTTCTTAGTGAAGCTACAAACTTAGAAATAAATTTGAAATATCTTCACTTACTTGTTTAAGTAGTTATAGTTAATAAAAACAGAGTTTATTTAAATGAAGAATGTCCATCTTTTGATTCTCTACATTTTATTCTTTTAGGACTATACCTGGGAAAATCATGGGTTCTCCCTGGTGAACAGACTTTATTCTGACATTGGACATCTTCTTGATGAAAAGTTTCGCATGGTCTACAGTCTCACCTATAACACTATGGCCACCCATGAGGACGCTGACACAACCATGCTGCATAGAGCTTTATTTAACTATGTTCACTGTATGTTTGGAATCAGGTATGTTCATTGTGGGGACAGTTTTATACATTTCTAAAGGAACGTTCTGACATGAGTCTTCTATCCTGTAGGAGTATATATATAGTTCTGGTGAGAAAATATTACAGGTAGGCTTCTGATTTTTAAAAAATTAATTTCATTTTATAGGAAAGCATTTGTCTGTGATTAACTATTGTAATCTTAACATGCATATGTAAATATAGTCATATAACAATTTACTAGTGAGGGGAAAAAATCAGGAATCATTGGACATAGGATAAAATCAGACTCAGTTTGAGAATCCTTCCTGGAAGAATTAGCAATTAAATACCATATACAGTATTTCTTTAGATCACTTTAATAAATGCTGGTTAGTTAGTTTTAAAGGAATGGTCATTAGGGTATAAATAAAACTAGGGTAGATTCTGCCCTCATAACGCTTACATAAGTTCACATAACCCTGAAACAAAACTATAGTCAGTGTAAATTAATAGCCTCTACATTTTAAAAATTAGCATTGAGTGGATGGAAATGGACGAGGGTATATAAGAGGGATCAGTGGTAACGGGGGAAAAAGATAATAAAAAATAAGTAAAAATTAGTATTGAGAAGACAGCGAATAAATGAGATCGAATGGTCTAATCAGGAAAGCTTTTTTCTTTTGGGGGGGAGAGAATGTGCCTCTGTGAGCTGGTTTTTGAAGTCTTTTATGGAGATACATTTGCCGAAAGTCTCTAGCTATGAATGCATTCACGTTGACTCTACTATATCCTTTGTGATAAAGTATGAGAAAGCCTTTGTGAAGTGGAATTAGAATTTAATTATTAAGCAATGTAGTTTTGTAATTTTAACTAAGAAAAAACAAATTTCCTGAAATATCAACATTCTACCTAAAAGACACTATTACGATGGTAAATAATAACTGCTATTTACGCATTTGCCATCCTAGTCAATAAATTGTCACAGAATCATCACATTTTATGACACAGATATTAGACCTACCTAATTAAAAAGAATAAACCAATAGAATTTAATTCAATTGTGATACATGTTTATTATATTCATGATGATAAATAACAAGTGCTGTGCTGATTATATTTATCTATGGGATGGTACCAAATACAGTTGCTAAAAAATCCTTGAGATACTGTGTTTTAACTGTGTTATGTTGGGTTAAAAACGAACAGAAAATGCAGAAATTTACAACCCGCACCCACTGCATTTACCCTCCTATCTGCCTCTGTGCCCATTTACTCCGGCCCCTCTTGCTTGTTGTGGATGAACTGTCAGTGCTCCTATGCACTTGGGCACAAAGCCCCGTCTTCTCTCATCTTCAAAGTTCCTTGTTCTAGAAATCTCCCCCTTTTCTGTGTGATCACCTTTACAAATCTCTTTATTGGATCTTTCTCATTAGTATATAAACTTGCTGTTGTTTCTCTCATTTTAAAAACTTTTTTCCTTCATTCTGCTTGTCCCTCTGGCTTCTGCCTCACTTTTCTGCTCCTGTGCACAAGCCAGTCTCTTTAAAAACACTTTATGTATTTACTGTTGCCATTTCCTCATCTCTTATTCTCTCTTGAACCTGCTTCCAGATCAGGCTTTTACTCCTCTTCACTAACAAAACTGGTCTCATTGAGGTTGCCAGTGACCTCTGTGTAGCTAATTCTGGCGGTCAGTTTCCAGTTATCATCTTATTTGAGTCAGCACCATGGACACAGTTCATTACTCCTTTCTTGAAACACTTGACTCCTACTTAGGACTTTATATTTTCTCCTTCAGGTTTTTCCCAGATGTCAGCCTCTCAGAGAAGCCTTCCTGCCTGCCCTATCTAAAAATCACAGCTCCTCTCCTAGCCACCAGTTTCATTTTATCTCCATAGCAGTTATCAGCATCTGACAGGCTATTCTTTTATCTTTTTAATTTTTCTTTTTTCTCCAGTAGAATTTAAATTCCCCGAGACCAGGGATTTTTGTATTTGTTCATTTGTCTACTACCAGTGCTTAAAAGAATACATGGAAAATACATGACACATAATAAATATTTTTAGATGCATTAATTAATGAGTTTTTGGTGCTTAATTCCTAGACAGTAAACATCTCTGGTATAAAACTTCAGAAGTCAGAAATTTTGGTTTTGTCGTTATTGAGCTGTTCTTACCTTGCTCACAGGTATGATGACTATGACTATGGAGAAGTTAATCAGTTACTTGAACGAAGCCTGAAGGTTTACATTAAGACAGTGGCCTGCTATCCTGAGAGAACTACCAAGCGCATGTATGACAGTTACTGGCGTCAGTTCAAACACTCAGAAAAGGTGTGTTTCATGACTAAACAAGTATGCCATGGGCAGGTTGTTCAATATAAAGAAGTAATGATTATCAAAAACTATGCATGAAAATATTAAGAAATTGGTGTCATTAAAAGAAGTGGAAGTAGTATCATCCAGCCATCTTCTTAAAAATGTTTTTAAATTTAGGTTTATTGAGTATTAACTAAATTTTGATTGTGTATTTTGTCTAATGTGGTGTATAAAGTTTAGCCTTCACTAGACTTTGGCCTTTGAAGGACTCATGGGCATGGACAACAGTGTGGTGACTGCTGGGAGGAGGCAGGGGTCAGGATACTAAATGGTAATGGGGGAAAAACTAAAAACAAAGAACACTTAAATCTGAATGTTGATATTTTTAAAGTACATTTGAAAAACCATCTATCATTCTAACCATTAGAAAATCAAACCTACTGAGATGTTAAGTGTAATTGTGTCTTGGCCTAGAAGGCCTATACATTTA
The DNA here is from genome assembly GCA_004027735.1 of Carollia perspicillata. Classification (NCBI taxonomy): domain Eukaryota; kingdom Metazoa; phylum Chordata; class Mammalia; order Chiroptera; family Phyllostomidae; genus Carollia; species Carollia perspicillata. The sequence continues at coordinate 12,575 of PVKM010011771.1, read as the reverse complement.
GAGATTACTTTAACTGTAACGTTTCAAGTTAACTTGATAGAACAATATTTCTGCATTCTAATTTGGTAATTTAATATTTTGACAATATAATGCAGGACCTTTGAGTCAAATATATGATATAAAAATATTTCTTTGGATATAGAAGAATTATTATTTAAGAATTAATAAATATTAAGGATCTTTACGAACATTACAAAAACTGGCCTTAAACCTGAGTCTGTTGACCTTTAAGTCCAAGAATCTTCCATTTATTCCACTGTTTTCAAGCTTGAAATTAAAAAACTTTTTAGGGTCCTAATACTCACTATATAACTACATGTGACCTTGACAGAAAATGTTATGGCCCCATACCTGGCAGGGTTTTTTGAAAAGTCTCAGACCCGATCACACAGTTAGTAAATATCCATGTTATCCCAGCTCTTCCCTTGATGGATCTTTATGGACTCTTTACATGTTTGCAGTAGATTTTCTTCCTTTACTATTTTTATCTAGAAATTCTCTTCATTCACCAAGAGATTCATATCTGTTGAGCACGGGCCTGTGAAGCAAAGGGTCGCCCGTTTGATTCCCAGTCAGGGCACATGCCTGGGTTGCAGGCCAGGTCCCCAGTGGGGGACACATGGGAGGCAACCACACATTGGTGTTTCTCTCCCACTCTTTCTCCTTCCCTTCCCCCTCTCTAAAAATAAATAAATAAAATATTTTTTTTAAAAAAAGATTCATATCTAACAATATACCAACCTATGGAAAGTAACCAAAATAATTGAACTCTAATATCACATTTTATGTAATATAATTTGAAAATATATGAGTTAACCTATCAACTGAGAAATAGTATCCCCAAAAAAGTTAAGTGCTTTTTCACAGACATTTTTAAAAGACTATAGAGAAGTTACATGTTTCTAATGAGTACCAGACACTAATTACAAATTACTGAAGGCTTTAGATGTTCACTTTAGTATCCTTTCAATTGAACAGTAAAAAATGTTTTTTAATGTTTTCCAAAGAATAAGAATAGGCTATAAGAAATGCAGGGTGGATTTTTAGCCATATAACATTTTACAACTGGAAGAGAAAGTATTAATATAATTTTTAGAAAAGTTGTAACATATAAAAATTAGTTTCATTTTATAATTCAAAAGATTGATTGGCTTTACATAACATATATGCTAATGAAATTATTGGAATTGTTAAGACTTTAGGGCAGAGGTGTCAAACTCATTTTCACTGGGGGCCACATCAGCCTCACGGTTGCCTTCAAAGGGCTGAATGTAATTTCAGGACTGTATAAATGTAACTGCTCCTTAACTAGGGGCAGGGAGGTCAGCACTGCCGTGGGGTAGAAACAAGGTGCTGGGCTGGATAAAACAAGGCGGAGGGCTGGATTTGGCCCGTGGGCCTTGTGTTTGCCACCTGTGTTTGAGGGGTTATCTTCACCACTTAGGAGAGCTGTTTTTTATAAAGTTTTTCTCTGCATGCTACATCATGTACATGCACGACTCTGCCTAGAGGGGGTGTGTTTGTGCACGTGTCTACATACACAAGAAAAACCTTTGTGAAAGTCTGCTATATGAATACAATTTTAAAAATTTCAGTTGTTTATAACAGTCATTGAATTGGTAACATTGTCATTTGTAGGTTCACGTCAATTTACTTTTAATGGAAGCACGGATGCAAGCTGAACTTCTGTATGCTCTTCGTGCCATCACTCGGCATTTGACCTGAAGCAGCATCCAGGGAAAATGTCGTCATTTGTGTAAAGACCTTTTCACGTGGGATATACATCAGAGGCTGTTTGTGATGTAGCATCAAAAATTATTCACTTCTCTGTGTCAAAGTTTAGCCGTTTTTTGGGGGCGGCTGTAATGTGCAATGATGTGTTTTCTTTTTCTTGATGCTTAACATTACTAACAATTGGAAAAATAATACTGAGGAGCACTACTTTGCATTGTTTATAGTTGGATTTTTGGAAACTGATCATAAATCATGAACCTGGTTTGTTAATGCTTCACTTCAGCGCTTTGGGGTTTGCGTGTGTATGTACTCCCCTTTTTTTGGTTAAATAAGGAAAAGCGCTTAAAATCTGCTCAAGCGATTGTTGATTCAGATATTGGAATTCAGCAAAGAATAACCTCCTCTGGCCATTCTCAACTTTTCATGTCTTGTCCTAAATCTGGTAGAGGAAAAGCATGCGCTATTGAACTAAGCTGCTCACAGGACACACACCTGTGTCCCCAGGAGATTATTTGTCAGGCACTGTTTGGGGTTTTTTTGTTGTTGTTCGTTTGTTTTTGTGTTTTTTTTTTTACTGCTATTGGCGATAACGTGAAATGTGATACAGCCATTGTCCATAATTTAATGTGAAATTAATCATGATGAATTCTATAGCATGCTACTGAAATGCCAAATTCAGTTATTTTCTCTCTATTCTGAAACAGAAGTTTCAGTTTTCCATATCAGATGTATATATTAAAAGTGGAATTATGCACAATCCTTTCTATCACTGACAGTAATCCTCAGTCATCCTCAATGATCAGTGCTCACAGTGCTGCTTACAGTTCGTTTAGTTGGCACATAGAGGCTTGTACCCACCCACACAAGGCTGACCAAAAATTTTCTTTGCACATTTTTCTTTTCTCATAGTGTTTTCTATATTGCAGTAAGCAGAAGAAGGTTAATATGCCTATATTTTTTCCTGTTAGGCTTTTAGGACTTATTTTCCATGATTTTTTCTTATAATAGGTTGAACAGTTTATTATTCAAAGGTAAAAATTGTGTGTCTATGCATTAATGTGAATGAACAACAACAACAACAAAAAGAGTGCAATATGTTAAAAAGATATATATACTCAACTCAACTTCCCCCCTATTAGTCACTGCAGAAGTGTCCTTTAAAACAGAGCCATAAAGAAATTTGGTTCAGATTTCTTTATTGCACAAGGCTTTTGCCTTACTGGGGTTGAACAATGTTCCTTTCATAATGCCAAAGCATCCCCTTCCCCAGAAAAATCTCTTTGGATGACTGGTTTAAAAAGATTATCAAGTGTTAGGGGAAGACTATAAGCATCCAAAAAGTCACATTTTTGCATTGGTTTGTGTTGCTTGATTAGACTATCTTCACGGAGCACAACATTATGTGTTTATAGCTTTAATTTGTTTTCTGTTAACGAACCAGTGAAGTGCCTAAAGAGATGCTTACAACTATCCAGTAGGACACGACTGCACAGCTTTGGTTAATTAACAGTGACTTAAATTGTATACCAACATGCTGATTTTTAAAACAGATCCATTTGTTCCATAGCAAATAATATAGTTAGGTAGAGTTCCCACAAAGATTTTAGATTTACTTACTTGTAATGTAGGACTTAATTTTTTTTCCTCTCTCGTGAAAGAAAGAATAGTGGACCTAGTGTTTTGTTAAGTAATTTACCCCCTTCCGTTTATCTTCCTTTTCTGGTACAATAAGTAGGTTGCTTTCTTTTTGATCTTGTTCCAGATAAGAAAATAGAGAGATGACTGTAAGCCTATTAACATAAGGAAGTTCTGTGTTTTTAGATTCTAGGATCTTCTTTGAAAACTTCCATGTGAGGAAAAATTGACAAATTTTTTTAAAGACAGGGTGGTTTATTTAAAGAGATTAGTCAAAGAACTCATGCCAGGTTTCTTCTGTTCTGTTTATTGATGTACCATATGTTGGTTTTATTCAATATCACGTTACATAGATATGCTTTATAAAGAAAATATGTAAGAGAATGGCAGAACCCGGATGACAACAGAAATGTCCATTTAACCTCCCTAACTTTAGAACTTTCAAGTTGAGGATATCTTTTATTCTTGACCTTTGTTTTTTTAACAGAATTCTTTCAGTTAACAGCCCTGTATTTTTGTGCAGGTGACCTGTGTTACAGGATGAAAATGACTTTTATATATTGAAAAGGAGGAGAAGTTCTCAGAGAACACCCACGTGAGTTTTAGACCAAAAGGGGAAACAAGGTTTATGGAACTAAAATGGCCACTTAGTTTTTGGGTTTTTTTTTCTTGTTTTTCCCCAGAAATGTAAGTAGTTGGAATTTGAGTTATGGAAATATTAGTGCCTTTACTAGATCTTTTTCCTAGCACAGTTTCTTTTCAACTCAGCATTGGTCTGTCTCATCAATAATCAGGAAAATCAGTTGACGTGGAACTATAAACAAAAACAAAACAATTTATTTATGAACCTCAGTGAACCAGCCTAGAAAAATTGACTTCTGGGGGTGCCTGAGCGCCTCCTCAGATGCAGCACGCACAGCAGTCCAGGTTGTGAGTGCCATGTTCCGACGAGTTTGCTGTGAACTTGATCTAATGCAAACTTGAAGTTCTGATGCGGTTTTCCAGGGTGGTATTTTTTCAGAGTATTGAATTTACTATGTAGTAATTTATAGCATAGCTTTTTATATTAAAATGTGATATTTTTAAAAGAGCTATCTGGTTCAATTGGTGAAACGATGTGACTATTCGAGATGCTGGCCCACACCGTGGGCTCGCACTGTGCCAAACTTAAATGTGCAAGTGTACGTGAAACAAGCACATGTGAATGTGAATCTCTAACTCCGTTGCTTATTATGTTAAAATTAGTCTAGTCATCCACTGATGTATATGCTTGATCGATGTCTATTTACTTTCAAAATTCAGGTTTTCCAGCTCTAGCTGTAATTTTTAAGTTTTCAGATCACCTTAAGAAATACCTAAACACTGTCCCATCTGAAAGTAAATCTGTTCTTTAACCTGATGCCCTGAATCTAGGAGCGGCCTGGCGGCGGCCTCCTCAGACTGCCCGGTTCAGCCTCCTCAGGTGAACTCGTGACATTTAGAGGAAAAAAGGCTTTTGAGACGGGACTGCTCGTTACCTTACTCACCTTTTTGAACCAAGTATAGTGTCTCAGTCTCAGGAAGAATCTTTGTTCCATTTGGGGTACTTTTCAGAAAAAAAGATGGCCTTTAATTATGGCTTTAAACCCCAGTAATGGCCAAGTTTCACAGGCTGTTTTAGAACAGAGACTCGGTGTAAGCTCTTTATCAATCTCCTATTTGAACCAGAATCCCTATCTTAGTTGTTTTATGTATAGTCTCCTAATATTTTTCAGTGCTTCTAAAAGCTAATTAACATTATTCCAGAGCAACTTTTTCCTTCCTGCCTTACAGAGTTATTTTTAATCCAAAATCAAGATTTTTTTCATGCTGTAGCAAAATAAAATTATCAGCAAACAAAGGTCTATACTTAAAAATAGTTCACCACTGTAGTGCAGACTGCACATGTATTGATGGTAACATTCTCTGAAACTCTAAGGACAAGTCATCAGGGAAAAAATAAATTTCAGTGCATGTTATAAAGATGATTTGCACAGTACTAGTAAAAGGAGGTTTTTGGTTTATGTTGTGTTTAAAGACAATTCCGAATCATTCCTCTGGAAAGAAAGACCTTAAGCTCTTTCTCTAATAGGACTTTTTCTTTATGCAAATAGATGGTCTTGCTGCATGGAGTAAGCTTATGCAACACTAATGTTAGATAAATAGTGTATGAAATTTTGTTAGTAGTATAATCCCACAGCAAACTGAAAGACACATGGCTACACCATTTAGAACAAGTTTTAAAAGTTAGCTAATTCGTATAATCAGAACCTCTTCTAGGTGGCCATCAGCATAAACTATGTTTCCCTATAATCTCCCTCTGGAGACTGAGAATCAAAATAAGCAGTCTTTCCTCAAAGCAGTACTGTAACATGAAAATACTCTTCTCAGTCAACAGAACTTAAATGCCTCCTTTACGTGGAGCTTATTTCCATGCTAATGTGGCTTAGTTAGCAGTATCTGCTCAGGTGAGACCCAGAACAAAAATAGCAGGGGTGAAAAGGACCATAGAGATAGAGGTCTATGTCAAAGCAGAGCCTGGTGAGGGAGGAAAAGGTTTTCAAAGAACACGTGAAACTGATTCCGAGAGTGTGGCTGTCCTCAGCATCATACGTACCCTTACTATAAAGGAACATTCCCCGTCCTAGGAGCGCCTCCCTGTATTCAGCCCACCCTTCCCGCCTGCTTTCTCTTCCTCCAAGTGCCTCAGCCTCTACACGCTCCCTCTCCTCCCCTTCCCTCAGTCCATCTTGGTCTGAATGCCTTTTCACACTCCAAACCAAATATCACCAGCCACCTGCTGATAGTCACCAGCATTTACTTTTCTGAGTCACTTTTTCTCCATTCATGAAGAATATGACCTTGTCCTAACGCCTTCTAAGTCCTGCTACCATCCTGTAATATATTGGCTCACCTTTGTTCCAGAGACCCCGCCAGATATTCTGCAGCACCAGTGGAATCCCGTCCATCCCAGACTGTTCTACCCGTTCCCAGCTGCCAAAATATCTCGCTCTCCTCTACCTCATCCCCAAAGAGCCTATAAATTCAGAGTATCCAGTGTTTTCATGGATTTACTCTGTTGTTCAGTAATACTACTTCCATATTTTAAATAAATCACAGAAGATTTTTGCCTTCTAACAAAGTAGGAATCTTTATATTTATACAGATACAGAAATTAAACTATTTCTACCATGCAGAATTTAGCATTTAACAGGATTTTAAAGTGATTGAATTGCCACTCTAACCTGGATCTGTATTAGGTAATAAATACTGGTATTAGTCCAAGTTCTTTGAATGTCAAGTTAAAATTCCCCAGTAGTCCAGATTGATCTGTAACCTTCTTTGGAACAGGAAAGTTCTGGCATACACATGGGTGGTGTTTTGGGCATTTGCTTTATTTGGTGGTACTTGGGCCTTGAAACACACTTTTAACAGAAGGAAATATGATAAAGGGTATTCCGGCGGTCCTATCAGATCACAGAAGCCCATAGGACTATATCTTTAAAAAGCTACAAAGGATTTGATCAAGCTTTCCTGGGTTAGACTACCCTGTTCTCATGGGGGCTGGGGGGATGTCCTGTGGGATAGAAAGGGACTGCATTGACGTTGTCACCTTTATTCCCTGGGTACGCGTAGAACTCCCAGACAGTGTCACTGAGGAGCAGGAAACGCACGGAGGAGGAAGCAGCAGGAGTGCTCCCTCTCCAGCCAGTGTGTGCCTCCCTGGCGTAGTTCACAGAGGAAGACGTGTCGGGTTTCTGATATGGGGTGTGTTTACCTACAGATGGTTGTCTGACCTGAAGACGAACGAACCACCCCGTTTGAAAGTATCAGTTACTGTGGTCAATGGTGGTATCTGGATGCTTTTCCCTCCCATTCATGAGCGACCCACCCTGACAGCAGAGTGCAGTGATGCCTTATAGGGCCCAGGAATGAATAATGCCTAATTAAGAAGTGAGACAGTCATGGAGACTGAAGGAATGGATTTTATTAAATCACATGTAATGAAGCATTTGTTCTAGCTTTAAATTAATCACGGTTATACCACCATGAAGTACAGAATTGAAAAAGGAGAGAATTGACACGGGGTAGGGAAAGGAAGAATATTTGATTCTTTGCAGTGCTTGTGGAAATTTTTGAAACAATGAAATATGCACACTGTTAAAATAGCCTTTAGAACAAAAACCATTTTGCAGCTCATAGGAGAATATCAAACATTAGTAAGCCTAAATATGATAGATATAATTTTGGGGTGTATAAATTTGCAAAAATGGTCTTTTCTTCCACCCCTCAATTTAACCTCTTAGAAGGGAATGTATGAATCCTGGTTAACTAAGTGTATGCGTTATAATACTTACAAATGAGATGGGCCATACATCTCTTTCCGAAGTCTTCACAAATTTTTACCTGACTTCCAAGTCTGATAAGGAAGGATCAGAAGGTAGGATAAAGAAACATACCAGTGGAGTAGCCAAGTGGTTTCCTTTGTAATGTGGAGGATGTTCTCTCCTCTTTGAATTTTACCAGTTCTCTAAAACAGAAGCAAAGAGTTCAATGATACCCTTGTTCATCAAGGAAAGTTATCCAAACTCTCTGTCTAATGCAGGTATTTCCTTCGCATTCATGGATCTTGTCTGGAAAGAAAATACAATTTTTCCCTTCCTCTTTCTCTTTACATTTACTCTTTCCAACCTGAGATAAGATAGACACAGAAAGCAAACCACAAGCCAGTCTGGCATCTTTGTGCTCACAGAACAGTGACATCCACATGCAGTCTGAGCAAGGGGAAAGGAACCCCGTCCAGTCGACTTAGAACATGGCCTTGCTGCTCGGTTTAGCTCCTTCAAACCTGAAAATAACTTTTCTGGTCATGGAAGAACTGGATGTATCCTTAGCTTATAAAATAGGATTTGAACTTGAAATCTCGTTTTTAAATCCTGATTTTGCAGGGCAGCTACATGATGAATGTACATATTGAGGCTTTGTAGCTGAATTGCACATGAAATCACATTGCCAACTTTTTGACTTTCAATTTTAGACTTCATTTTATCCTTAAGTTGTAAGCGATATATGTAGCATGCTGTGAAATGTCTATTATAGTTCTTTAATTCATCAGTATTAATACAGAATTATCTTTTGTGTTCCTTGGTACTTTTTATTCAGTGTAATCAGAAGCTGTGATGTTTTGCCTTTGTAGTCCTGTGCTTTGTTACTGTAATTTTTTTTTTACGAAGCACGTGACTTTGGACTAATGTGAGGCGGATGATCTTTAAGACTGCTATCTATATATATATATATATGTCTCTTACTATATAAGGTTTTCAATTAGAATAAGCTTTTATCAGATAGATCATTGATGCAATTTAGGATTTACACAATTTTCATTGTCAAATGGCAGTCTTATATTTATAGTTTCAATTCTGAAAATAGCAAACTTGATAAACAGCCACTTTAAACTTGTTCTGCAAACCAGACCCTGCTGTAGATGTAGTCTAAGGTAGTTAACCACATACGCCTTTTCAACTGTTATGCCCTCCACATGAGTCAGCAGTTAAGGAGATTATAGAACCCATGGAAGCTCTTTGTATGTATGACTAGGTTTTATTTTTCTTATGTTGCTGATTTTACAACTCCGACTAAAGCTGACCTGAATGGATCAGTTTATGTGTATTTTAGTGCTTTAATGCCATTTTTTTTTTGTGGAGGGATGGGTAATATTATTTGAACAGATGCAGAAGGAAATGTTAGTGAGTCAAGACAAACACATTTGAAATAAAGGAACTGTGTATTAACATGTTAACAATTCATAACTGCACTTTTTATGACATTTTTGAAAATCTATTTATAGGTACAGAACAATGGGTTTTGTTAAACTGTATCACATTTATACTTGCAGAAATTTATTTCATTGTTATTAGTAGGAATTTTATTGGTTCAATAAAATTGGCAAAACTGAACCCCAATTATTTGCTTTTATATATGCACATATTGATATTTACATTGGAGTAGCATTCTTGCCCAGGTTTGTTTCTGTGTGATTATTTAGATATGCATTCTAAACGATACCAGAATTGCAAGAGTCATTTACTCCCCCTCACTTTCTCCCTCACACACAGTTTTCTCATGACATTTCTTGTAGTCACTCAATATCACATTAGTAGAAGATTGCAATAGTATAAATTGGGCAAAATGTATTTTTATTGTTACCTTTTAAAATATCAGTTATGGTCTCAGCAAAAGGAATATTTATTTCACTTTTTCTCTTGTTACCAAAATAATGAAGTGATACCATTTTATAGATGAGGAAATTGAGTCTTAGGAGAGCTTTGCTTGCCCAAGAGTTGGCACCTAGACTTGGCAATGAGGATTTCTATTCTGGTCTTTCTGATACCACGTCTTACGTGGAACTCCACTACCTTAATTCCACCTAAGTTTTCTGCTAGATGATCGAAATGCCCATGCTATCAGCATGACATTTTACTGCAAACCAGAGGTTAGATAACCTTCCTCCTAGCTAACTTGCAACTTTTATGATTTTTTAAGAATTCGATTTTTCCCCTTCCAGTCCTGAATGGGTCCTTTGATTTAAAAGATGGTCCCCGAGAGGGAAGGTGCACAGACCAGTATATAAAATTGGTACCTGTCCATTTAAAGCAACCATTTCTCCAGACAAGCCTGATGCTAAAAAAGACTCAGGAAAGCTTGAAACTGTTGAATTTTATTTTTAGACCATTCTTCTACATGGCAGAAGGTACCAATTGAAAGTCAGTTTCTAATGCACAGAACTTTCTAAGTGTGGTGAGAAGAAAAGTCAGCATCAGAAAATGTCTCTGCTCCCATGATACGATCCACTTCACGTGTTTCAAAACCCAGGTGAGCCCAAACCTTACCACAGAACTCTTTAAAAGGAAGTTGAGGCAAGAATTCTTAATACTCCCTCCTGCACTGGCCTGTCCCCGAATAAATGAGAACAAATCCTTCATCTTCGCAGTAAGATGAAATTCAGGTGAACTCTTGTCGGTTGCAGTACTTTTCACCACCCATTGACTATTTCCTTTATTTGCAGAGGCATTAGTGCCCGGGTGACCATTTCACAGTCACCGTGGCCCCTCCAAGTCCCATCCTGCTGCTGTGGCCACTAGGTCCATGCAGGCTGCGGCCAGGTCTTCACAGGCCCAGTGGGAAGGTACCGTCTGCGGCCTAGGGCCGCCCTGGTCTGGTTCCCTGTGCTGAGGTTGCCAGAGGGACCTGCCCTGGAGCTGAGCATGCACAAGCAGAAGCGAAGGAGCTAATGGTTGACCCAGGAGCCGTGACTAACTGGAGGCAGTGGATGACTGCTTCCTTTCATTTCCCCAGTTGACAATTTGGAGAACCCCCGGGCCTGGTGAGATTGAGTGCCAGTCCCAACGCTGTCAGCCTTCCCTCCTTTACCATTTCAGTCCCCTGCCCCTCCACCTCTGCCCCGTGGGTCCCAGATCAGCCTTGGTCTGTGCTTTGCTTTCCTGGGAGCCCAGGCCAAGAGGAGGCAGCACAGTGTTAGGGAGTTAGCACACAGATCCCAGAACAAATTCAGATCTAAGCACCACCACTGCTAACTACCTGACCTTGAACAAGGCATTTAATGTGGTTCCTTTGTTTCTTCATCTGTAAAATGCAGGTAACAGGAATGAGAAGACAAAGCGCTTGTCCTTCAAAAGGGGGACGTGAGGGAAGCTGAGGGTGAGATGGGGGGGCAGCGGCCGACATAAACGAGAATAAGGGCAATAGCTTGTAAAATGGGGGTCGTAAAGCCATCGTTTCTCAAGAACCTTCTAAATATTAGGGACTTTAAATACATTATTTTTATTATAATCACCCTGCAAGTGGGTATTATCCCCATTTTCAACATTAAAAATACAGACCTAGCAAAATCAAGCAGCTTGTGTAAGATCAAACAAGTGGGTGGTGGAATTGTTCTCAGATTTGTGTGACTTTTATCTTTTTCCTGTAGGCCCTTGTGTTTGTAGTGCACTTGTGTTTGCTGTAATAGGTGACAGTTTTTAAAACAGGTAATACACAGACATCTGTAGAAGAACCAAGATTTGGAGCAAGACATTTAGGTAGTGAAAACAGGGAGCCGAAAACCCCTGTAGTAGTCAGTGTGTGTGTTTGTGCGGGATTTCACTAGAGATGGATTTGGGGGGTGTCCTCGGGTCAGACTGCAGGGTCAGAAAGGTTAAGCCAAAATACTTGACTTTATTAATATGGGAAAGCAGATGAAAGTCACTTTCTGTGTTTTGTTTTGTTTTGTTTTGTTTTTTACCGCGGGGATAGCTGCGCCTGCTCCTTGATAACTAGAATCTGACTGGAGTTTTAGGGCAGGAGAGAAGCTGCACGGTAACTGTGATGCCTCCTTTGGGAAGTTGTATGAGTATCTTAAATAATTTCCCGGGCACTTGGACGCATCCCCTTGATGATGTACATCAGGTTATCCTTGGTAAAGCATAAGATACTTAAGGCAAACTGTTGACACCCAAGGCCTGGCCTTCCCAGTACAGGCAAGGACCTCCTGATAGCCAGGACCAACATGAGAGCCTTCAGAACTTTCTGCTTTCTAAACTACACTTCACCTAAACGAATAAAAGGTAATGGATGTGGTAGATTGTTCCCATAAATGGGATCAATGAATGTTCTCCCCGCATTCACACCCTTTGGACTGTAACGTAACAACTTCCCTCATCGGGAGGTGAGAGTGTTTCTCCACTTTCTTACATACGGTTCACTCCGTGACTCGGGTGGCAGAAGTGGCATTGGCATTACTCAAGCTGCAGACCTAGGCCTGAAGGGACCTTGCCTGCTTCCACGCTGTCTCAGAATCCTGCCATGCCGAGGATAGCCTGCTGGAGGAGGACCCCACCCGAGCAAGCTGAATTGCCCCAGGTATTCTAGCCAAGGCCTCAGACACATGAGAAAGACCACCCAAGATCAGTAAAGTCAGCTTACCTGCAACTGACCGCTGATGCACAGGATGTGTGCCTCACCAAGGCCAGTTCAGACCAGCAGAACTGCCCAGCCAGCCCACGGGCCCCTGAGCAAAACTCCCTACTTATTGTGCACCGTTGAAGTTTTACGGTTGGTCGTATGTTACACAGCATTATTGTGGCAATAGACAACCGACATGATGCAGGTGGGTGGCACTTCGTGGAGAA
>PVKM010011770.1:0-32692 GCA_004027735.1 Carollia perspicillata | reverse complement strand
TGGGGTTTAAGGTTTGAGCCCTCCTCCCGAAGCATTGTGCATTTTGCAACAAAATTTCTAAAAATCCCGAAGGAGCCCTGCCCACCTTCCTCATAATTTCTGCTCAGAAACCGGGATGAAGTCTTTTCCTTAATTGCCAACAGGCATGGTACAGGGGGGTTATTACAAATCTAATTCTCTAATGCTTTTTATACAATGTTTCTTTTTGAGCAAACAAAGAACTGCTCTTCTAATGTGACTTTATCCTCAACATAGAGTCACTCGCCTATCTGATAAATCACACATTGTTTAGGTATATACACATATTATTGTGACCAGTTGGAGCTTCCATTTTTGAGTTGGGTATATGATGGGTTTTTGTTCAAATGTGCCTTAAGAGCCTATTACTTCAAGAGCAAATGATCCTTTGGAGGAAAGGCAAAGTTAATGCTATTGTATAAGGACCCAAGTTCATGGTACTAAGTGCACTCTTTTTTTAATCACACGCTGATATGCAGATTACTGCCTCAAACCATGGCAATGACCTCTTACTTAAAGAGAGGTGCAGGAGTTCTAAGTGTTCAGTTTTTGAAGTCTGTGCCACTGAAATTACAAAACCTCTCAATTCCTCGTGCATTTTATCTTTGATAAGGGATTTAGCTCGCTGTGACATGTGTGGCCACATTTAGGTCTCAGATCTAATGCTACAAATACAAAACCCAAATACATGGCTACAGTGATGACTCTGGGACATTTTCGCTCATTTTCAAAGGTTGAGAACATGACCTACAGGTTTCTCGGGCAGTTAGAACTTCTGTGTAGAAGTACAAATCTGTGAATTATCTATTGTTTTTGGTTATTTTCAGTTATGTAGATTAGTGTGTATGACCAGAATACTAGAGTGCTTTTGAAGGACCATAAATCAAAAACTGTTGACATGCAAGAACAGTGTTATTTTGTGAACATGATATATTTTGGATCCTTAAATATAGGATGACTAAAAACACAGCAGTATCGTTACGTATGGGTTATGCGTTTACTCTGTTTGAAACACGCTCCAGAAAAGCAGTCAGCTGTCTCGATTATTAAGGTGTGGTATGCAGTCACCTTATGTGGACCAGGCATAATGTGTAATCAGGTGTAGCATTAAGTTTTGCTTTAAACGGCTTGTCATTCATAACCAACGTTAAACCATTGGCAGTCACGAATGCTGACTGCCGATTTAAAAGTTTGTGGCATACGCTCATGATTTGGTAAGCTCTCCTTTTTGCTTTAAGCATATTCCTAACTACTCTTTCAGGGAGCAGAATGGTCTCTGGTGGAAAGGATGTGTGGTCTTCCGTGTTCGTGAACTTGTTTACCACACGCACGTATTCCTGCTTTAGTGGCCCTGTTTGGTCCCTTTAGTAAAACGTGTTTGTCCTGGTTAGCCAGCTTTCATTTTGTGGAAATGAGGGTGAATCACTCTATTTAAGTTAGATTTGCACTTTTATTTTTATTTTTTTAAACCCTCTTGTCTCTCCATATTTTTGATGGTGACATGCCTGTTTAGACTATAGAACTGTTATTTCAGTAAACTTCAGACATTAATTCTGCTATCCTGGCCCTAATCCCTAGCCATCTGGAAATTCTCTTCCTAACAGGGCACCTTATCACTCTTTCCTTAGTAAGATTCCATCCTGATGACTTTTACAGATCCTCAAAGAGTTTTCTGAGAAGGCTAGCATTAGGTGTTATACTTGGTATATGACATCCTGTTTCTGATAGAAAGCCTGATCTGAAATAATTATTTCCAAGATCTTTAATCAGTGGTGATGTTTGATTTAGGAGAAAGAAAACATGGTCTTTAACAGATGTACTTAATAATAATAGATATTGAATACACACGGGACGCCACATGCTGCTCTTACGTGCATTTACACGACTTACTCTCATAAACCCAAGAGGTAGGTACTGTTATCACTCCTGTTTTACAGATGAGGCAACTGAGTTTAAAGAGATTAAATGATTTGATCAAGATCACATTACAAGTAAGACACAAAGCCTGGAGTCTGGCTTGAGTGACTCTCTCAACTACTGCTCTGAGCAGCCCCCTCGAATGTCCCTTAAATGCCTCCTTTCTCAGATGTGGAAATGGGGACTCGAAGTTTAGGATTTACTGATGCATGTGTTTAGGAAGGCTGAGATGCTGAGATACTTAAAAATACCTTTCCTTCCACGAGAATCAATAGCAACAGTCTTCTAAACGTGCTTCACTCAGAGAAGAAAGTCAACAAATGCTATGTTTTTTCTTCCTAATCCAGCCAATGACTCTAGAGCCAAAAATAATATTAACAGAGTGTTTAAATATCAGAAGAAAATTTAAGTACGTTTTATAGCCATTTGGTTTTCTAAGAAGCATTAGTATATCAAACCCTGAGGAAACGAGAGAATAAGCTATTGGTCTAAACTGTATTCAGCCTTACTTTGAGTTTTTAATATATGTAACAATAGTTTATAGAAAGTAAAATCTTGATCTGGATTAAAATAAAAAAAGATACATTTCAATCCTAATCCTTCAGACCTATATTTAAAATTGCCACTAGTGTACTTCAGGGTTTTTTTTTTTTTAACAAGAGGAGCCTCAAATCCAACATGTCCAAAAGCTGAACTGGCTTCTTTCCCGGTGCATTTTCTCCTGTGATGGCATGACTGTCCTCCCTTGCGTCCCTGCGGGAAACTTGGTTCTCATGCCTGACTGCCCTCCTGCTCACCTCCTCCCAGCAACCACCCAGGTCTTTCAGTTCAGCCTCACAGACTGCTGCCGCTGATTCTCTTCTCTCGTCTCTTCTGCCACTATTCTGGTGTACACCACCATCTCCTCTTATTTGGATCTCAAGAGCCGCTTAACAGTATCTCTCTGCCTCATGCATCCACCTATTCCATTCTCTATACAAGATGCAGAATGGCCTTTCAAAACTACCACAGTTCTGACCATATCACTTGTGCAACACCCTTCCTAGCTCCCCGTTATAGATATCAGTCAAACTCCTTAATCGAGTTTGCAGGACACTGTCTGCCCCATCCTCACCTCCCTCTCCAGCCTCGGTTCATCCTCCCCTTAACAGAGCTGGACCAACAAGCCCACACCAGGTGGTAAGTTAGAGGAACCGTGAACATTGGTTCCTTTGTCCATCATCTTCTGGAGGAAATAATAATTTTCTTTCTTAAGGGACAATTCTTTTTTTTTAAGATTTTATTTATTTATTTTCAGAGAAAGGAAGGGAGGAAGAAGAGAGGGAGAGAAACATCAATGTGTGGTTGCATCTCATGCACCCCCCACTGGGGGCCTGGCCTGCAACCCAGGCATGTGCCCTGAATGGGAATCGAACCAGTTACCCTTTGGTTCACAGGCTGGTGCTCAATCCACTGGGCCACACCAGCCAGGGCTCAACAGTTATTGGTAGAACACCTATTGTAAGACATTGTGCTTAGTAATAGCTTAAAGACAGATACTGGAGATGGAAGGATTCTAATATCTAAAAAATAACAGGAAATAAATTAGTCTAATTTTAGATGGACCCTTATAGGTGTCACGAGAGTTCTCACAAGCACTCTTATTTTCACAAGAGTTCTATAGGACTGTGCTACTCTCTAGCGAAGACCATGGAGAGCCGTAACGAGCAGCTGAGCAGCTGAATTGTTCAACCAGTAGCAGATCAATAGCTATATTAGTATCATTAATTTGCAGCAAGATTAAATTCACTGTAAGAAGTAGGTTAAGGCCCTGGCTGGTGTGGTTCAGTGGATTGAGCATGGGCCTGTGAAGCAAAGGGTCTCTGGTTCGATTCCCAGTCAGGGCACATGCCTGGGTTGCAGGCCAGGTCCCCAGTGGGGGACCCATGAGAGGCAACCACACATTGATGTTTCTCTCCCACTCTTTCTCCTTCCCTTCCCCTCTCTCTACAAATAAATACATAAAATATTAAAAAAAAGAAGAAGTAGGTTAAGAAAGTGGAAATGTTTATTGTGTGCCTTCCCTTATAATTAAGAAAAGTGTGAGTTTCAAAAATACACAGACAGATGGCACGTGGTGCCGATTTCATTTGCAGACATTACTGTGCCCTGACTGGAGTTCACAAGTTGCAGCTTTGCCACAGCTTCGGCTCGGAAGTGTGAGTTTTAAATGTTAGTTGTTTCCATGTCCATACTTCGTTAACATCACTTCCAGAATTAGATTTAATAAACAGTTTATGCTACTTGTTACGCCTCTTTTCAGTCTGTCTGTCCCAGGGAACCGAGTGCTGCTTAAGGCAGAGGCTTACATTCTCTGAGACTGTTGCCATGAGGAGCCACAGAAGATGTGAGAAGAGTCAGATTTCATTACTTTTTACAGCCACTTGGTTTTCTAATGCAGAACTTCTTTATAGGCCATTTAGAATTTTGAAAGGTTGGATGATATTTTATTTTATTTTTCTAAGATTTTATTTATTTATTTTTAGAGAGAAGGAAGGGAGGGAGGAAGAGAGGGAGAAAAACATCCATGTGTGGTTGCCTCTCACGTGCTCCCCTCCAATGGGGACCAGGTTGACCTGCAACCCAGGCATGTGCCCTGACTGGGAATCGAACCAGCGACCCTTCAGTTTGTATCCTGTGCTCAATCCACTGAGCTACACCAGCCAGGGCTGGATGATATTTTAAAATGGGCCAAACTTGGCCTAGCAGGGCCTCAGGAATATCTACTTTTTTCATAAATTCAAGTGAAGTTCAGGCAGTGATCTTATCTCAGTTGTAACACCGGTATCTTTGCAGGTTTTTTGTTTTTTAATCCTCACCCAAGGATATGTTTGATGATTTTAGAGCCAGAGAGAAAAACATCAATCAGTTGCTTACTGTATGCACCTCGACCAGGGATTGAACCCTCAATCTAGGTTGCCCCCTGACCAGGAATTGAACCAGCAACCTTTTGGTGCACGGGATAATGCTCCAACCAACTGAGCAACCCGGCCAGGGCTACCGTTTTGTTTTGTTTTAGTAATAGCTATAATAAAGTGAAAATGCAGGCTTTACTGGTCTCTATCATAATTTTAAAGGTACTACAAATTGTGTCATGTTATTCCGAGGAATAATTCTATTCCATAAAAACAAGTAAATTTAAATTATATATAAAATTATTTAAAATAAGTAAATAAATAGAAACAAAATACAAAATAAGACCTTTAATACTAGTGCAGTAAATACCCACCAGTGGTCTTTCTTTGTAGAATATTATACTTTTAATTTCAGCAAATGATTTAGCAATGAAGCTGAGATGGAGTCTAGTCCTCAGGATTTAATCTTGAAAAATAAATGATCTTTTTAGAAAATATTTTACTTATTTTTAGAGAGAGAGGGAGAGAAACATTGATGTTCCAGGGAAACAGCAATTGGTTGCCTCTCACACACCCCTAACTGGGGACCCTTTGGTTCACAGACCCTTGCTGAATCCACTGAGCCACACCAGCCAGGGTGAAAAATAAATTATCTTAAAAAACAGGATGACCATGTGTTACACTCCAAGCGATGTTTGAGTGGTATGGTTATAACTGCCCTGGGGCACACTGTAGGAGTTAACCTTTTATGAAATGCATTTTAAACTTTTTGTTGTGAACTGCAATACATAAAATTCACATTGCAAACCATCACACCCTCATAATTGCAAATACTTTTTAAAGTATCTTGAAGTAGTAGCATCCTTTCTACATACAATGCATTCTAGTATTTGTCTCTTCCATTTTCTTTAAAAAAGATCTCACGGTTCACAAATGGTCACGACCTGCGATGTGGAAAGCACTGCTAGAGTCAGTGATCCCACTGGCCATATCGATACCTGAGGATTTTCTTTCTGGACTAAAGTATTTTCCTTCTCTCTGTTAATTTTGAGATCTTAAGAAATGTAGGGGAAATTCTGATTAAGTTCTTGAATTTTTCTTTCATTGGGTCAGGGTTTTCTGCTGTGTTTACCAGGGCAGTTTTACTTTTCATTGCCATTCCTTGGATGTTTTTGTGTGTTGGGTTGTATTAAAAGTGGAGGGGGTGGGCGGGTCCAGGGGCCTTCACTCCTGAGAGGACCATCTATTACTATAGTCTATTCTTGAGTATAATAAAGAATTAACTTGAGTTTAGGAACTCATGAGGCCATATCTAACTTCTGTGGGGTCCTTTGTTAATTCGTATGACTTTGGTCTGATCCAATACCAAGAATCCCTGAGTTTGCCTTTGTGTGCTATTCTGACATCCCAAGAACCAGTTGGACAAGCCCCATGAAAGGGAGCAGGTCTGGCCTCCAGACTCAGGGTGGAGGAGGGAGGTGGAGGGTGGCATTAATTAGCGTCTGGCTGCCTCAAGCCTGACTACTCTGCTGCTTCAATCTATACTAATAAACTGCTGAGGAAAAGGGGATTTTTCTAGTCTTCCAAAACTGAAGGTCAAAAAACTAAGGCTCTTCCTTGAAAGGCTTCTTCCATGTTAACCCTCACCATCACGGGAGAAGGCTGTTCTACAAGCTGTTTCTGTTTGCTTTCACCTTTCATTAGTGCCCAAGTCCCTTGGCGGCTAATTCTGTCTGCCTCCTCCTTGGGGAGAGCTCACCCCTGTGGGGGTCTGCCTTCATCAACCAGATAGTCAATAACCAGGACTCTCTCAGGACTCTGGGCTCTCACACCTGTATGACGTGGTCTTGGTAGTCAGGCTTTTCACTTCCCCTCCATGCGAAGCAGCCATTAGAGGGGCTGCCTGGAAAAGACCAGTCCTGTAAGTCTTTCTATTTTGGTGGGAGAGGAAGGAACTCAGGTTTATAATGTGCAAAAAAATGGTACCTCCAATTCATGTCATAATGTTTCATTTAATGCCCTAGGCCAGGGTTTCACAAGGGTGCCTCATCTTAAGAATCATCTACTGCCCTGGCTGGTGTGGCTCAGTTGGTTGGAGTATTGTCCCCTAGAATCTACTGAAGGGTCGCAGGTTTGATTCCTGGTCGGGGCACAGGCCCAGGTTGTGGGTTTGATCCCTGGTCGGGGCATGCATGGAAGGCAATCAATCAGTGTTTCTCTTTCACAATGATGTGCTTTTTTCTCTGTCTGTCTCTCCAACCCTGCCCCTTCCTCTCTAAAAGCAATGAAAAAAATATTCTCAGGTGAGGATTGAAAAAAAATTATCTAAGGTGCTTAAAAATGCAAAGTCCTTTACTCCATTATTCTTGAATCAGAATCTCTGGGAAGAGGTTTGGGGATCTGTATTTAAATTAGCACCTTAGGCAATTCTTATAACTTGGAAGACAGGGTTTGGACTGTTGTTCAAAGGGACAGTGAAGGCCAGCTGGTGGAGGATGAGCACGAGTCACCTCGGGGACTCACTCCACTCCTTCCTTCACCCAGGGTGACGCTCTTGTCCTTCCTCCACTCCTTCGTGAACACACACACACTCTCCTACTTCACGAATTAGTGTTGCTTTCCAACTTGATTGTGTAGCTTTTAAAATCTGCATTATTTAATCTACAATTTTATGGATATAAACTAAATAATTAAAAAGTATTTCAACTATTTATTTAGATAGTTCAATACTTATTTACATTTAATATCAAATTACAGAAAATGGTATTAATATAGAAAAATTGCTTTTGCCTCAGATCATTCGAATTCATCACAGGCATTGTCTACAGCAGGTTCTTGATCATCGCTGGAACAACGTGTTGAATCATCTAACAGTTCCTTTCTAGTTGAGATAGAACGTGTTTTAAACTGAGTAGATACTGTTGGTGGAGATTTGACTGAGTCTTGAGAACCACTGGTACTCAGTGGAAGTACTCAGTGACTTTTTAAAAAGCCAACTCTTAATATAATCTCCAATGCTTGCTCTCCAAAGTCATACCCCTAGGAATAACTAATAAATGTCTTTGCCTTCCCCCCAGACTTTGTTATGTGACTGTTAGAAGGCAGAAAACTGCCATTACTTGGGGTCCTTTCAAGACATTTGTCTTCCTGGGAAGTATTTTGTTTAAATAGCACAAAATAAAGACAAACATGTAAGACAATTCTTTTTTTCTGAGGAATGATATATTTGGGAAAAGTTTGCTCTCTATTCTGGCATGCAAAGCATGTATTTCCATCTAAGGAAAATCTGCACCTAAACTCAACTTCAGCTTCCGGGGAAGTCCCAGTGGCTCAGCCATTGTCTCACAAGATGCTAGAAGGCAGGTGGAGTGCGGCATACCTTCGCCTTCTGGTTCTTTTGTGCTGAAAGAATACATTACGGGGAAGTCTAGGACTGCGTTTTAGAAGTTGATGAGGTGGTTATCACTCAAAGTTTGCCTGTAATTGTAAAGTGCGTTTTAAGGGGAGGCAGCATAGGGCTCTTTGCTCTAAAGATGTTAATAATATTGCCGAAATGACCTGTGGCTGAAGAATTACTCTAAGAGGTTCCATGACTGATGTGTGCACTGAGCATTCTCTGTAGACTGAAGAGTATTTCACATATCTATAACTATTATTTTTTTGGAAGTTTGTGGATGCTATAGTGGTGAATAAAATACAAATTTGTTTCAAAGTATTGAACTCATAATAGCTGCTTGTCATTTTGCATTTTCCTTTTCAATGAATAGAAACCAAAACTACTTTGAAGGTAGGGGACATTTCTAAGCTATTCAGGCTAGTTTGTAGGCGACCACAGTTCACCAATCAACGAGTGGACAAAAAGGGTCCACAGAATGACAAATTGGGATGACAGCATATGGGAACACCAAAACAGCATGAGCCGAATGGCAGAAGGACAGTGCCCAGAGAGCTGTTGGGAGAGGCTGCAGAAGGACAGAGACAGAAGGTACAGCTGTGCCAGAGCCATCTGCGGGCACATCACGGAGAGCCTGTTCTGTGGCCAACAAACAACCCAGTTTCATCTTAGCTGCAGGTGTTTCCTTTAGAGCTAAGTTTAGAAAATGAGATGTCTCTTGTCATACTTACCAGTTTTTCAGAACTAAGGAGTAAGAAATATGAGTATCGTAAATTGTGTTGCTAATTTTAAAACCTTTACCATGAAAAAAACCAAAGAAATGCAAACCTCACAAATAAAGTAAAAGCACAATACAATGTAGGTTTCTTGTTCCTCATCCCTAATTCCAAGAGCTGTAATTTTGGGGGAGCTGTCACATAATTCAAGGCTATGGTAGCAAGTTGGGCCTCCAAGACATAATTTTTAAGAAAGCCACAGTAAAAATGATTGTAATACTGTTGCAAACAACTATTCATAACTGCATTTAGACAATGCTTCTTTGCTATTAATGGGGAAAACCTTTTAAAATGAGGTACAAGTCACCTGGCAGAAGACACCTACTAAACTAGTATTGTAAGTACTCTGCTGGGTTTCAAATATATTCACTTGGTATCCCTCAATAGTAGTTTCTTGTGGAATACAGTTTTAGAATAGTGTTAAAGTAGAATGAGCAGGTAAGACATCTTGAACATCAAAACTGAGCAGGGAAAACTGAAGAGTCGATCTCTCTACAGGATCCCTCAGCCAGCCACCGCAGGGTAGGCGAAAGCACAGCTGTTGGTCCAGTGGTGCAGTCAGGGGGGGCCCGCCAAACGAAGAACTCCTTCCTGTCTGGCAGTTTTGTTAAGGTAACCAGAGTTCACACTTGTGTCATCGACAATGACCAGCATCTCCTAACATTAACACAAACTGCATCCCCATGGAAAAAAATTAGTCCCGTTTTTCTTAACCCTCCAAAGGGGAAATCCTGGGGTGGGGGGTAAAACCATAGAAAAAACTATAGCTGGTGGTGGTGGGGTTTTTTTTAATGAAAAATAAAAACAAAACTATTGTAAATATTCAAAGGAATTAATGTTTATAATAAAGTCCACCTATGGCTTTCCAAGCTGTTTTTCATTTTAAACTGTACACTAGGAAGACATTGATGTAAAATTAGTAAATTCATGTTGTCAGTCTAAGTGATAATAGTACTGCTACTTGCAACACAGGTAATCCGGTGTGAACAGAGATTGCCAAGCGGGAGTCATTTGTCCCTCTTGGGGGATAAATGGAGCTGGGAGGCCATGGAAAAACTTGTCTTGCACATGTGCCACCCAGCATGTTCCTCCATAAGCTTCCCCACCCCCACCCCTTTTATTTCTTTTCAGTGAGTTTAAATCTTTATAACACAGATACAGCATTAGCAGGAAAGTTGCTCGGGAATTTGACAGGAACCATGCCACACTGTTTCCATGAGCACGAGTTACCTCTCCTCAGGTAACTCTGGTTTTGATTGGTTTGCCACCAGGAGTCACTGTGTTGTTCTTTGCTTTGCACACATAAACACATCTCTTTCCTAGATGGAATTCAGTTTCACCTTGAGCATAAACACCTTCCATTTTAAGAAGAGCTGTATGCGCCCTCTGGTTCTGGAGACCCTGCTTAGAGTCAGTAAAAAGGCCCTTGGACCACAGCCTCCCACATGTATTTGTCAGTTTTGAAGTCCTGTTCCCAGTGGGCCTCTACAAGCTCCAAGGTGGCTGAAAGAGCTCTCCTTAAACTTTGTTTTTTTTAATCCTCACCGGAGGACATGCTTTAGAGAGAGGAGAAGGGAGGGAGAGAGAAGAGAAACATCAATGTGGGAGAAAAACATTACTCAGTTGCCTCACCCGTGCCCCGACCAGGGACCAAACCTGCACCCACACACGACTCCATTTCGGGCCTGTTGCTTTTCTAACAGAATGAAGTGGCACATTTGGTTTTGCTTGCATATCTTGGCCAGATTATCAGTTTACTTTTCAGAAAACTGCATTACCGAATGGTTTAAGGGATACCACCTAATTTGATTTCAGCCATCCTCCACTCCCCACCCTATCTCCAATTTCACTTTTTTACAAAGGGATGCTGGTACAATTTGGGTACCAAAAAGTCAATTTACTTTAGATTTAGATTCTTAATTTTAACAACAGAAAACATAGAGGAGAAAAAAAATGTACCTCTTCCCATTTCAGTTCTTGGCTGGAGAGACAAAACAAACAGAAGCTTATTAACATATATCACATGTACGCATGAAAGATACCCAGGGAAGGAAACTGAGAAACTCCCTGAGATGGCCCAAACCACCACCTTAAATACAGTAACGTCTTCGGCTAAAGACAAAAAAATAACGAAAACAACAACAACGAAAAGAAGATGGGGATGCGGGCAGGCCAGTTATGGGAGGTTGTTATAGGAAAAGCGGGTAAGGAAGGGTAAAGTTTGTTATGCAGATTTGTCAGTGCCTTCTCCAGTCGATACGGTTCTCTTCTGATTTAGTCAACTTTCTCTTCCAGGTGCACGGAGGGAACCCTGACAAATAGAGGTTTCCTCTATAAATGTAAATTTTCCCTTACAAAAGTGTAACTTCTGTTTTCCGAGATTCTCCTGTGCCTGCTATTTCTCAAAATAATCCACTCAAAATACTCCTTATGCCAAAGACGCATATTTTGAGGTGGCATGCTCTGCTACCCTTCAAAACCAAAGTTCTCTATCTTTGTACAACAGAATAAAACTTGCCCAGCCTGATTAGCCCACTTGTCAAAGTAAGAAACATCCCAGTCTGTAAGAATTTTTATGAGTTTACTTGAGCCAAACTGACGAAAATTGCCGGGAAGCAAAACCGCAAGGGATTGAGAAAATGCTCCAGAGAATGGTGGTTATGCAGCTTATTTTTTAAGTCACGATCAAAGGAGGAGGCAAAAGGAGGCTACCTGTGTTTTGCCGTGTATAATTGCTCCCGTGCATTATGCCCACTCACGTTTTTGGCCCAAACTTTCAGGAAAAAAGGCATTTTTTTAAATTCAATTATTTATTTATTTATATTTAGAGGCACAACTGATTATGTATTCCAGGGTGTTATTTTGCATACAGATTGTTACTGCTTTTTAGAGTTTCACTTTTTAACGCATAAACATAAAGAATTAAAAACATTTACATAGATACGGAATTAGTACTACCCATGTATAATGTGCATTTTTATATTTCCCTAAAAAATTTGGTCAAAACAGTGTGCATTATACATGGCAAAATAGGGTACGTGAAACTCATTGGTGATAGATTAGGGAGGTGGGAGAAAGCAAATTGGGGGAATCTCTGGGATTTGATAAAAAGTAAATCCAATAGATATACTTTACATTTGTGAGTGTAGGATAGTTAACAGTCAACAATTAACACAGTAACAATAACAGTGAGGGGACTTAAGGTCTCAGGGGACTTATGTTTTCAGGAGGTGGGGTCAGGGGAAGGAAATGACTTCGATATTCCAAAAGTATGTTATGTTATTTGCAAAACGACGACAGTCTCAATTAGGGTGAAGATTGACCTTAGTTGGGGAAATATACGGCCCTAGGACATGACTACCCTCCATGGCTCACTTTTAGTTAGGAAATTTTATGTTCAGACCATCCTGTGTGGTTACTTTAGGTTTGAGTTCGTTAAGGCCACCACGCAGGCCTCCGGAGCTTGGCGGGTTCAGTACGTGACCCCCTTTTCCTCCACAGGCTTCACCCTACACAGAATTCTTTCCTTCCCGCTTCATCCTCCCCACCATCCCAATACCTCCCTCCGTCTTGTGCTAAATCTTTGCTCCTCTTTTTAGCCGTCAGAACCCAGTCCATTTTCTCCATCCCATTCCTTTTTCACAGTGAGCCATGAGGTGTGTCCTTTGAGGTTAAGCCTTTCATATTTGTATGTATCCCCACAAATCCGATGTAATTTCTTTCTAATCCCCAATACTTAAAAGTGCCTGGCACCTAAGCACATTATCTGAAAATAAACTGTTAAAAATCCTTTCCAGCCCTGGCTGGCGTAGCTCAATGGATTGAGCAGGGCCTGTGAAGCAGAGTCACTGGTTCAATTCCCAGGCAGGGCACATGTCTGGGTTGCAGGCCAGGTCCCCAGTGGGGGACACACGAGAGGCAACCACACATTGATGTTTCTCTCCCACTCTTTCTCCTTCCCTTCCCCCTCTCTAAAAAATAAATAAATAAAAAATATTTTAAAAAAGTAACATTAAAAAAATTCCTTTCCAATTCTCTTATCTCTGGAATTCCCTACTTAACTGTTTCCACCCCCAACCAACAACATTGGGTCTAAAGACAAAGCACTTTCAGGGCAGCGCGCGGGTACCGGGCTGCCGGCACGTTGCAGCGGGAGCCTAGGACCTCCCTCTGACCTCTGGCGGTCGGGGCCGGGACCCCAGCCGCAGCCGGGGCGGCCGGCGCCGCTCTGGCCGCACGGTTTCCCGTTAGAAGCCCCTAGCGCCGGGAGTCCCGGGATGGGCCCGGCGGAAGACAGGCCTCCGGGGAGCGGGGGCAATAGGAAGACCAGGGCGCCGCCCGGCCTTGCACACACCGGAGAGGGTTTCATGGGGCCGGCGGCAGCAGCAGAGTGGCTGACTGCTGCCACGATGCGACTGCCACGTCAGGGTAACTTCACAAAACGCGGCAGCGGGCGGGTGACGCAGGCCGGGCGGTCCGGCGGGGCTGGGCCCACGGCCAATCCCGGAAGCTGACCTCCAGACCCGGCGCCTGCTTCAGCGACGCCCCGGCCGGCGCCGGCGCCCGCCCGGCCCACAGGGAGGCGGGGACAGCGGAGAAGGCGGTGCCACGGCGAAGCCGGCGCCTCGCCCGCGCTCTCAACACCCCGCCCGCAGTCCGGCCCGTGGAGGGGCGGTGTCTGCGGAAGCTCCCAGGGCCTGGCCCAGTCGGCCCCAGCCGCTCTGAGACCCGGGCACCCGCGGCGCGGAGTGGAGGCCGGAGCCCGGCCAGCGACCAGCCATGGAGACCCGCTACAACCTGAAGAGTCCGGGTGAGCAGGGCTGGGGGCGGTGGGCAGCGCTGGCAGGATGGACCGGAGTGAACCAGGACTGCCGGGCCGGCACTGCAGTCCCCTCGCGTCCGCCGCCACTCGCGGCGCCGGTCTGGGTGTCGAGCTGTACGCGAGACCGCCGGCCGCCACAGTGGTGCAGGCCGCGCGGCAGGACGTCCGGGTGCGCACCGGCTGCCAGACGTGGGGACTGCCGGCGCCCCGCGGTACCCGGACTCGCCTTCCCCTCTTCTGCGTCGCGAGGAGCTGGGTTAGGAACTCATCCCTAAGAGCGGGTGTAAAGATGATGCCCGAGTCTAACAGTAACAGCCCCTTGCTGGACTGCTTTCTGAACAGTCCTCTTCTCCATCGCCGCCGCCGGACTTTTATTAACTGTTTGACTCACTCGCATGTGACGATTTAGTTTAAATATCCTATTTGCAGCATATGGGGCTAATAGAATTGCAGACATAAAGGAAGTGTTCAGTACTTAACTGGTTAGTCAAAGAGCTAATTAAGAAAACTAGTTGAGTCGTGTATTTTAGTGCTAACCATGATTTTTCTTTGCTATATTACCATGATTCATATCTATTCATAGACTTCTTTTCCACTTTTTAATGGCCGTACTTAATTTACAGAAGTAGCCCAAACAACCCCAGACTCAAAGTCTTCTCTGGTGCATTGTGAAGATGTAAGAAAAGTAGTCAGCTCTCTTAGGTTAAGGCAAGCTTGAACTGAATCATTATAAATGGTATTTATTCTATCTGTACCATGATAAATTTGTTAGGAGGGAGAAACTCCACAGTTCAGCCCTAAATGATAGTGCTAAGATATCAATAATAGTTTGACCAGCGCTTACTGCTTCTTATTTTATTTCTTCTTCCAAAGAAGCAGCTTCTCAGTAGCAGTCAGCAATGTTAACATTCTTATGGAAACAGCTGACATTGTGAATCTTTGATTTGATCCATTGCCTCCTGTACCCACCGGGATTGAACCCACAGCCTGGGCATGTGCCTAGGCCAGGAATCGACCTGAAATCCTTCAGTTATGGGAGAATGCTCCAACGAACTGAGCCACACTGACCAGGGCTGATTCTTTTTTTTAATACTTAAGAATATGCAAAGGCTTCAGAAAAGTCCAAGGATATTGATTAAACAGAGCTCTGTTAACTTCAGTCTTGTCAGGCTAAGAGATGTTCTTAGGTGACCAAGTATGTAGAATGAGTCATACCATTTGGGGGCGGGGCATAGACTCCTTTAAAAATCTAGTGAAGGCCGTGAGCTCTCCAAGAAATAATTTATACAATTCAATTTCAGTGGGGTCATGATTTCCCTCCTCCAACCCATCTCTTAAGAATGTCAGGGTGGGGGCAGGGGGCGCGGAGATCAAAGAGAAAGAGGGAAAGGAAAGCTTAATTTTAAGTTTAGATGCTTAAATTATTCAGATTGTGGTAGATTTATGTAAACCTGGGGTAAAAAAGAATGGTGACTCCTTGTTCACATGTTACCAAGTTCTTTAGGACACCTGAAGTACTTAGTGAAATGCGCAGAGATAGTGAAAATATGAGTATGATTTGGAATGGAGGTTATTATCAGAAGAGATTGCTCAATTTTATAGATTATCATACCTAAGATTATGATAAGCATTTAACATTCTCCAGAAATTTGAATATTTTTGAAGTAACATACGTATGACCTATTGCCAGAACAATGAGCTTAGGCCAAGATGCTTTTAGCTGTGCAGTAAATTGCTTCCTCTTTTCGGTTACATTTCCTCAATGGTGATGTTACTGTTCTAAACTGAATGTTTTATTTTAAAAGATTTTATTTATTTATTTTTAGAGAGAGGGGAGGGGAGGGAGAAAGAGAGGGAGAGAAACATCACTGTATGGTTGCCTCTCACATGGCCCCCACTGGGGACCTGACCTGCAACCCAGTCATGTGCCCTGACTGGGAATCAAACTGGTGACCCTTTGCTTCGCAGTCCCAGCGCTCAGTCCACCGAGCCACTCCAACCAGGGCCTAAACCAAATTAAAAAAAATTTTTTTTTCTTCTTTGGGGTTCATGGAGAAGGTGAATTAAATGAGGTATGGGACTGTCTGAAACCGCTAGGAGGTATAGTGTAAGTACTTCCTTCCTTTGTTTTATTCTCAGTCCTATGATATTTTTAGAGTAATGTACATGAGAGGAAGTTGATAAAAACACTGCATGATGTAAGAGATACAATTCTTTTTCTCTCTATTTCATTTATCTTAGAAGTGTATGGATGAGACAATAAAGTTAAGACAATACAGGTAACTGGTTAAGGGCCAGTGTGCTAGCATGTGGATAGTATGTTTGTTCATTTTATAGGTGGGGGAACATATTTCTTTATGATTTTTCTGGAATGGACTTGTGGTTGTGGGCACAGCTCAGTGTGGGACCACCTCATAAGTCCTCTGACTAGCCTATCAATAGTTGCCTCTGGGTCATGTTCCCTGATTCTTTTTTGGGTCTGCTCTGGCCAAGGTAGTAGGGTCTCATACAAAGTGAGGAGACCTATGTATAAAGAACCTCCTGTGGTGGCTTTCCTCAGAAGGGGCTGATGGGCATGTTCAGCGGGTGATTGGCATATGTATCAGAGACTGGTACAAAGGTACCCACCGTCTCCATCTGAAACCTCTGAGTTGTCTATCCTGTCCACTTGCCCTTGGTGTCAACTGCACCTTCATACTAATCATTCTCAAGCTTTAATGTACAATGCAGATCCTTCTCCTAGCCTGTAGACACACAGAACTTAATGGTGATTTAATATCTTCACTCAGACTTCCCATAGACCGAAAAAATATCTACAAGGTATAAATACCAAAATTATCAGTGTTCTCTCCCTCCCTGAACTTGCATCTCTCCTTAATAGTTTTTGCTAGGGGTTGACAGCACCCAAGCACCCATGGGAGTCGCCTTTGATCTCTTGGTCTACTCCTTTCCTCCACCCTTTACCCTAAAATTATCTCACACATGCACAGGCATTTGAGCATGGGTGCCGATACACTAGACACACATATCTAACCAGTCACTGTGCCACCAGATAAATTAAAACAAAATGAAATACTGTATTGTACCATGTATAATGCATTCCCATGTATAGGGCACATCCACATTTTTTGACCCAAACTTTCAGAAAAACTTTCATTTTAACTTTTTAATTCAATTATTTATTTATTTATATTTAGAGACTTGATTTTTTTTGTATTATAAAGGAATTTTAGCATCTATTTTTAACATATTATGGTACAAGAAATTTTGTATAACAAATAGTTACAAAACACAAGAACAGAAACAAAGAACAAGAAATTTTAAAAAGAATTAAAAACATTTATATAGATATAGAATTAGTACTACCCATGTATAATGCACATGCTTATTTTCCCTCAAAAATTTGGGCAAAAGAGTACGTGTTATATATTGCAAAATATTGTAGAACCATCATGATGAGATCAGTTTTCAAACTGAGAAGTTTTCAGTAGCTTCCTGATAGCTGTGGATAAAGTTCAAAGTAAATTGTTTTGCTTGGCCTGTGGGGTGCTGATGATTTGATCTTTGCTTTTCTCACCAGCCTTATCTCCTAGCACTCCTATGCTCTATCGCGTTTTCACCATGTATTTCGCCCGAGTGTCCCCAGATGGAACAGCTCTTCTCACCCTTTGTGCCTGTTGGAACCTCTGCTTGGAATGTCTTCCCTTTAATCCATTTGAAATTCCTGTTAATTCTTCGGGCTTCTTTAAGGTTCAGTGTTGTCCAACTCCTGTAGGCAGACTACGGTAGTTTCTATATTTGTATATACTTGGTCATTGTTTGTGTTGTGATTGTTTTCATGTCTTGCTGTGAGCTTTTAGAAGGCAAGAAGCAGGTCTTAGTCATTCTATTTCCATTGCTCAGACGTTCATTCTTTTTTTTTTAAAGATTTTATTTACTTTTAGAGAGAGGGGAAGGGAAGGAGAAAGAGAGGGAGAAAAACATCCACGTGTGACATATAGACCAATCTGTTGCCTCTCACACACCCCCAGCTGGAGACCTGGCCCACAACCCAGGCATGTGCCCTGACCAGGAATCAAACCTGGGTCCTTTGGGTTCATAGGCTGATGCTCAGTCCTCTGAGCCACACCAGCCAGGACCAAACATTCACTCTTTAAGTGTTTATTGAATGGATACCTTTGCAGGTATTTCTGGGCAGAAACATTAGTCATTAAACATTTGCCTTTATGTGGGAACAGGAAGAGGCAGTTGGGGAGCATGGCATTGTGTTTACATCCTCAGTATACCTGCCTCTTTTGTATTTTACCCATGCTTTGGAGATTGATGATATCAACATAGGTGCTTTCTGAAAGAAATAGATGCACGAGAGACAGTGACCTGCAAAAGATCCCCCATGCCTTGGCTGGTGTGGTTTATTTGGTTAGGCATTGTCTCACAAACCAAAAGGTAACTGGTTCTATTCCTAATCAGGGCACATGCCTGGGTGGCGTCCCCAGTTGGGGGTGTACAAGAGACAACTGCTCAGTGTTGTCTCTCTCACAGCAATGATTCTCTCCCTCTCTTTCTTCCTTCCCTTCTCTCTAGAACCAATAAAATAAATAAATAAATAAATAAAGATTTCATCAGCTGTAGCTTTGTCTCCAAACCTGAAAATTAACCCAGTACCTAGCCTGGATATGTGCAGAATGCTAGTGCCTAGGCCAGTGGAGGCTAGAGCTTGGATCTAGAGTGATCACATGTCCTCCATGAAAACAAAAACCAGAGCAGGCACATAGGTGCTCTCCACCAATTTTCTCTGCCCTGGAACATGGCGGAGAATTCCATTGAATTCTCACCATGGCGGAGAATTCCATTGAATAAGGTTGCAAAGAGATAAGAGAGGAGATGACAGGGGGGAGTTTTCTCTCTAGTTATGTGGTAGCAGGAGGAGGAGTATCAGGAGAGGCAGACTGTGCATTAGCCCTAGTTGCCAGTGAGTACTTTGAATCTTGACTATTCCATAGCAGTGATATTTCTCCTTGGGAGCCAGGGAGCCATGCCAAATGGCCAACGACATATGCCCAAGGCCTGGTTTTGAAACAGAATTATTGAGAAGGCCTTATATCCCAGTTCATTTCTGACCTGAATAACTTGTGACCTGGGGAAGAGGGAGGGGTGAAAAGGAAAGGAGAATTATGTGAAAAAATTATTGACTCTCATTTGATAGATGTAAACATTGAGGCACAATAAAATTAAATGTCTTGTTCAAGGATTCAGGCCTAAGAAATCAGAGGCTGTATTTTAATGCAGCTTTAATTCCAGAGTATACACGTTCTTTTTCACTAAGGCATCCATACTATATGTTATTTCACACAAGGTAAATTATGCAAACACTAGACTGGTCTTACCTTCTATTTGGCTATGTGACTTTAGCTTTCACATGGTACATGCCCGCATGGCCTGTGAACTAATAAAATCAATGTGTCTAATTTTTAAGTGAAGGATTCTTCCTTTAAATCCATTCTTGTAGCATTTCTAATCCTTTCATATGTCTTTCGTAATGTCCGGGTACTATTGGGTATTTATTTTCTTCTCTCCAACTGAACTGAGCTAAGTGAGGAAGAGGCAGAGAAAATGTGGTAAGAATATGGAGTGACATAAAATCTGACCTCTTCAGCTTGATCATTACTCAGCTAGCTGATGAAGAATGGAGGAAAAACAATCGCCTTGGCATCTTTGATTGCTGACAGCAGCCAAACTAATTACCTTCATAATAGTGTCCATGATTTTACTTATATATAATATTTTATTTTTTAATATTTTTAAAATTTATTTTTGGAGGATAAGGGAGGGAGAAAGAGAGGGAGAGAAACATTGATGTCCAGTTGGTTGCCTCTCACACTCCCCCTACTGGGGACCTGGCCCACAACCCAGGCATGTGCCCTGACTAGGAATTGAACCCATGGCCTTGCAGTTCTCAGGCTGGCGCTAAATCCACTGAGCCACACCAGCCAGGATTGTATCTATATCTAATATTATTAATTTAAAACAACAATGTTTTTATGAGCTCCAAACTAGGGGTTTTCAATCTTTGTTCTGTTGGCCCCTTTGATAGAACAGGTGGAGGGAAGGGAAATAGCTGGAAGGCCCTTCCTTGTCCTGGCTTCAGCCAAAACAGCTCTCTGTTACCTGTTTTACATATTGAGGTTCTCATTAAGCTTTTCTTTGAATCATGGATTTTATCTTATTGTCAAATAAGTTTGAAAAACATTGCCTTTAATGAGATCCTTGGAAAGAGATTTGTTGGGGGAAGATAATAAAAAGTTAATTCAATTAATATTTGAGTGCTGACTGTACCAAGTCTTGAAGAGGCTGCAGTGAAGTAGATTGTTTAGCAGGTGTTAAGTAATTACAAGTGGAATGAACTTTTTATAAAAGATAGACACAGTGTTATGGGGGCTTATAGTAAGGGCACTCAACCTAGTGTCCAGGGCAGTGGCTTCCAAACCTGACTGAGCATTAGAGCAACTGGGAGAGCATTCCTGGTCTCCACTCCCCTCCCAGAGCTCCTCAGGGTTTGTATCTGTCCAGACGGGACTCTCTGGTCACTCCTCTGCGGATGGACAAGGAAAGGTGTCGGGGACACTTTCCTGAGGAAGTTACTTGAAGATTTGGTGGCAGCCAGTCTAGATGATGTGGTGGGGAGGGGGTGGGAACGGCACTGCACACTGAGGAGCCAGTAGGTGTGAAGGTCTGGCGCAGAGAGAAGTGGAGGGTCTAGAACTTGCTGGAAGCATGTTCTGTACTATAGACCATGTATAGTATATATATAACACATGTTTCTAATATAGCATTTATCATGCTCTTTGTTTTTACTCCCTTCTCCTCCTCAAGTTTATAAGCTCCCTGATAACAAACTATTTTATTTTGGTTGTAGATATAGCATCTAGTATAGGCTCAGTAATAAATACTTGATGATCAAGTGAACAAAGTCTCTGCCTACAGGGGCCTAGTTTAGAGCAAGAGATGGAAAAGAATATTAATTATTACGGAATGGGATAATGACTTAAGAACTTCTTTTTTTACCTTAGGAACCCTTGATTAAAATGGAATTTTATGCAAAAGTCCTGATACATACTGAATTGTGATATCGTGTGGGAGGGCTTCTTAGTGAACCTCTCCTGATAACTTTCTGCCTTATGCCTCCACACGTTTTACTTTTCTTGTTTTCCTCTACCCATTCATACCCGCCTGCTTAATTCCTATTGTCTTTCCTTCAGATGTCAGTACTTGACCTCGTTTCTCTAATGTTTGTTGTGAACTTGGGTGCCCACCTGGTGCATGCCTCTCTTACAGCACCAACATAGTTGGTTTTCAAGCAGAGTTTCCTGGAGACTTGGGTACCTCTTTTTTTATGGTTTTGCTATCCTATACCAGTATCCTGACATTATTTAGCACCTGAAGCTTGAGGGAGCGGCTGCAGTGAAAGGATTGGCATTTGAGAGCCAGTAGGGATGAAAAGAGGGCACAGATACAGTGATTTATCATGGAAGTAAAAAGCTGTGCCATTAACTGAAAGAGGTAGGAGAGAAGAGAGATGAATAAGTAAATAGGTGTGAAACAGCCTTAGGGTGCTAGTTGGCAAGAGTGGGCCAGTGGGCTTACTAGGGAAATAGAGGAACTTAGGGTGGCATTGGGTTCCAGTGGAGGGTGTTGCTAATAACTCTGTAATGGCATCCCTGTGCCTGCCTCTGTGACTCTTACCCCCTTCAGTCATGCTCAGCTGTTTGGGTATAGACGCCCAGTAAAAAGATAGTTGGATTGGGTCAGCTGGAATTGAATTTTATTAGAGGAGTATGGAAGAGGAGACCCTAAGGCCAAGAGTGTAGATAAAGAGGGAAGTGAATATAAGGGCAGGTGGGGTAAAGGAAGTTGTGGGGTCAGTGGATCAGAGGTTTTAATTAAGCTGAAGAATCATTTCAAAAGAAATCAGCCCTGGCTGGTGTGGCTCAGTGGATTGAGTGCCAGCCTGCAAACAGAAAGGTCTTGGGTTGGATTCCCAGTCAGGGCACATGCCTGGGTTGCCGGCTGGGTCCTCAGCGGGGGGCGGGTGTGTGTGTGCGCTTGCGGCAACCAATCATGTGTCTCTCACATATCAATGTTTCTCTTCCTCTCTTTGAAAATAAATAAATCAAATCTTTAAAAATTTTTATTTTAAAAAAGAAAATCAATTAGGGTTATGGAATTGCATGACTTCCGGAAACAGTCCCATTAAGTTAATGCAAGATACTGAGTGGGAAGTCCCAAGAGGTTGAAAATATAGGGGGGTTTACTGTTTATTAGTGTGAGTTCCAGAGGGCACATTTTGTTAATATAGACATTTTGACATGGTAGAGTTTTATTGTCTGTGTTGGAATTTCAACTCTATCATTTGCTATTTGTGTGACCTTGAACAGATTTCTTTGTCTGAAAAATGGGGATTTTTTAAATCTCATGGCATTGTTTTGAGGATTGAATGAGTTAATGTTTGAGTGCCATCACATAGTAAGTATATATAAGAACTTATTAAATAGAAATAGTGTCTTTATGCCCTGGCTGGTGTAGCTCAGTGGATTGAGCGCAGACTGGGAACGAAAGGGTCGCTGGTTCGATTCCCAGTCAGGGCACATGCCTGGATTGTAGGCCAGGTGTCCAGTGGGGGGCATGTGAGAGGCAACCACACATTGATGTTTCTCTCCCTCTTTTTCTCCCTCCCTTCCCCTTTCTCTAAAAATAAATGAATAAATAAATCTTTTAAAAAGTAGTGTCTTTATGAGACTTACCTATATGTTTAATTGAATGTATAACTCTTCTCATTTCTCGCTACCATTTCCTCCCCCCCTCCGATTACTATTGTCCCATAATTAAACCTTCACTCAGTTGAACCAGTACTCTATACATGTTTTGTTAAAGTAGAAACTTTTTCATTAGGTTTGTAAATTTGTGCTAATCACTTGGTAAAGTATATTTTAAATGCCTGTATCTTATGAATTTTGTTTTAGCTGTTAAACGTTTAATGAAAGAAGCAGCAGAACTGAAAGATCCAACAGATCATTACCATGCGCAGCCTTTAGAGGTTAGTTTGTGTGTCCATCTCTACATATGGATTTTGATGTTTTACACAAATTCCTTAAAATTGTTTTTTCATTGCTTTGAGTCATTACAGATGTGTTTGATGTGGTTTATTAATACATTTACTCCCAGTATTTCCTGAGTATTTCATTAGCTGTTCGGAGTCAGACATTTTAGAAGAAGCTGATTTCTGGTCTCTATAAAATGGGTCTCAGAGGCTAAATTGGTTTTAGGTCTTGAAAATGAAGGAGAGAGGGGAAGTGGGAAGAACCCAATACTTTTTTACTGTCTGGAAGACCTAGCTCCTTGAGGGATCTCTGCAGCTGGCCTGGGCTTTTTCTTTACTCAGTCTTCTCACCTGTAAAAAGAGGGTATTTAGAAGTGCTCAGTCTAGTTTCCGAATAAAATGTGATAATGTATGCACAGGTATTTTGCAAACTGTAACTGTAAGATGATGTTCATAGCATATGTATTAATATCACTGACCACTCACAAATAAGCTCATAGGTGCCTGCGAGGGAGACTTTTTAAAGACTGTTAAAATAATCCACATTTCAGTTAATTATTTTATTATACAGTTGGCCCTTGAACAATACAGGGGTTGGGTCCCCCAATCCTACACAGTTGAAAATCCATGTATAACTTGGCACCCTCCAAACTTAACTACTAATGTAGCCTACTGTTGACTGGAAGCCTTGCTGATAGTATAGACAGTCAGTTAACACATATTTTTCATGTTCTGTGTATTTGGTACTGTATTCTTACAATAAAATAAGCTAGATAAAAGAAAATGTTATGAAGGAAATCATAAGGAAAATATGTTTATGGTAATGTATGTATGTATTAGAAAATACTGAAATGTAAGTGGACCCGTGCAATTCAAACCCATACTATTCAAGGATTAACTGTATAATAATGATCACTAATTAGAATTAAAGGACTAATTTTTAGCTTAATTAAATTTATAATCTTATTTATGAATACATAACAAGGCTCAGACATTTTTAAGTGCATTTGTTTAGAAAAGATCTAGCGCTTATTGGACATGAAGGCTAGATTAAATAGCTTTTATTTATAATTTTTATACCTGAGACATTTTGTGCATTAGAAACTGTTCTAACAATAGTGTAAAGAACTTTTTCTCACCCAGTTGTGTTTCTAATAGTCATTAATAAAAACGATCCAACTTTTAATGTTACTGTTTCCTTGTCGGTCATTGGTTTTGTTCAGGATAACCTATTTGAATGGCACTTCACAGTTAGAGGGCCGCCAGATTCTGATTTTGATGGAGGAGTTTACCATGGACGAATAGTACTCCCACCAGAGTATCCCATGAAACCACCAAGCATTATTCTTCTGACGGTAAGGGTTCTTGGCTTTTTGGTGGGAATCTTCATGGTGGCTTCAAAACACAGTCAACATACTCACATAAGAAATAAAGTGGAACATTATTATTATTTTGCTTTTGGGAGTCAGGCCTTGGTACTATAATTTTTCTCCCCCCAAAATTTATAGGAATTATTGATGCTAATTAATGTGTAATTAGCATAGTGCAGTTATTAGAATTCAATGAATCAATGTAT
Organism: Carollia perspicillata; assembly: GCA_004027735.1. Lineage (NCBI taxonomy): Eukaryota > Metazoa > Chordata > Mammalia > Chiroptera > Phyllostomidae > Carollia > Carollia perspicillata. Next base: position 8,198 of record PVKM010011770.1, on the reverse strand, counting down.
GCAAAGGGCTAGGCAATGCCTGGCACATTGGAGGTGCTCAGTAAAGGGTAGTTAAAGATATTGTACCTCTTAATCACATCATCTCCTTTCACCTTTCACTTTTCTTACACTCTCTTCCTCAGTTTCCTCATTTTTATGTGTAACTCTTAGAAGTGACACAGAGTCCTCAATAAATGTTTGTCATAGTATTACTATTTATACCTCAGAATTTCTGTCTTTGTTCACGTATTTTATCTCCACGTGAAGGAAAAATATTAATCCAATTTTCTCTTCTCTTTCCTGGGATGTGTTCCATCAGTAAATTCCTCTCTTTTTTCATTTTAAAGATTTAATTTATTTATTTTTAGAGAGAGGGGAAGGGAGGGAGAAAGAGAGGGAGAGAAACATCAGTGTGTGGTTGCTTCTAGTACACTCCTAACTGGGGACCTGGCCCACAACCCAGGCATGTGCCCTGACTGGGAATCGAGCTGGCTACCCTTTGGTTTGCAGGCCAGGGCTCAATCCACTGAGCCACACTAGCCAGGGCAATAAATTCCTCTCTTAATTGTTAAGCTTTCCTTCCCTCATTTCCTTTTATTTACAAGTCTCCCCAATCTTGAATAAAGCAAAAACAAACATGAAAATCTTTCTTTATCTCTGCTTACCACTTAATGTTGTTGTCTTATTTTTATCTTTGAAAGCCTCAAGGCATATTTATTCTAGTGTAGCCTGCTGTGGTCTGGTTTCCACACATACTCACTACACTAATCTCGAAGATTAGTTTGAAAAATCCACTGCCTTTTTCAGTCTTTATCCTGTTCCATCTAAATTAAACATCTGACACTTCACAGGGTAGGAGGTAGTGAGACAGAAGGTGTTCATTAATAAGCACAAATTAATGCTGCTTTTTTACCTGCATTTAGTGTAATGGGAGAAACATTAGTTTTGGAGCCAGTCGACCTGGCTTCTGACCAGTGCTATTTCTATTACACCACGGGCAGGTTACATAATCTTTTTGAAATTTATTTTTTTCTTCTGTCAAAAGGTTGTGTATGGTAAATGTAATCACACTTTATAAAGTTATTTCATACAGAAGCTGCCTAACAAATCTTAATTGACATTTAGAATCGTTAGTGTGGGCAGTGGGGCTGGAGCAGGGTCCTGGACAGGCCCTGCTGTGTCAGGAGCCACTTTTCTTTGCTAGGTTGTGGGGAGAGCCGAGTGGTCGAGGGAGAGGGGCTGATGCGTGGGGAGACTGGGAGAGGGTGGTTGGAGCAGCAGCTGTTCACCAACAAGGACAGAAACATTTCAGGAGTTAACCAGTGAGTGGAATGGTCATACTTAGCACAGTGGCTGAGAATCAGCCTTTCCTCCTGGTTTTTGTTCCCTTTGGCTCACTTCCTCGCTTTTGAAAAATTTCCTCTCTTTTCCAACCTTTATTCAACAAATATTTATCAAATATGCATCATTCACCCTGTAGGTGTAGCAGAAAATAAGTCAAATTCTCTGTGCATATGAAGCACATATTCTGACTTCATGCCTCTTCTTGCTTCTTCCCCTAAATGTGGGTATTCTACAAATTTAGACTTCAGATGTTTTTTCTTATTTCTGTGAAATGGCTTCAGTGGTTACCTCTGTGAAGTCAGGTATAAAATATGTGTATCTTCTGATGTCACCATGTTTGTATTTCTCCTGTGGCTGGACATCATCAATAGCTCTTCTACCGTGAAAATAGATTCATGTCCAAAGCCGAAATCATCATCTCTAATCTTCCTCCAATGTGTTCCTTTCTTACAAAATTTTACTGTCCTTCTGAAACTAACTCACCCTCAGAGCCTTCCTCGCTGTCATCTAGTTAGGTGGTACTATGTCCTTAGGTTTTACCCTAATCTTTTTTTAGACTCTTCAAAGAGCCTCACACCATACTAGGCACAGAGGAGGCCATCAGAACATCTCTATATACCAATTATTTAGATTTTAGCTATATAATCCAGTTTCAAAAAGGTCCTTCAACTTGTAAAAACAGCTTGTATTATTCATTCAGAATCCAACAAATATTTGTGTAGTTAAGAGGACAAAGTTCTATTAAGATTACATTCTTTTAAAATTATCTTAAATATCATTTATATGTAAAATATATCTGTACTAAGAAAATGTAAAACATGAAGCACATCTACAATTTTTAAATGCCTTATTTATTCCTAAGGCTAATGGACGATTTGAAGTAGGCAAGAAAATCTGTTTGAGCATCTCAGGACATCATCCTGAAACTTGGCAGCCTTCGTGGAGTAGTGAGTACTAATTTAAAGTGAATAAATCTTGCATAGCTTTAGTCATAATGATAAAGTATAGTACCTTCTTGAGATTGAAACTGTTTTTGATAAATAATTTTATATTATTGAATGAATAATAAAAATGGTTTTCCTTGTCTGGATTTTGGCCACCATTTTACTACAACCATCCTACCTGTACCTCTTCAGTGAAAGCCTGAATCTTTTTTTCTCTGCCCAGAGTAAACCCAGTTCCTTTTACGAAGCAATTTAGATTGATGTTTACTTTCTTTTTCAGTAAGAACAGCATTATTAGCCATCATTGGGTTTATGCCAACAAAAGGAGAGGGAGCCATAGGTTCTCTAGATTACACACCTGAGGAAAGAAGAGCACTTGCCAAAAAGTAAGTTCTGCATTTTTTCTTTTAAGACCTAAATATTATTCTGGAAAATGGCTGCTTAGTTTTGCTATTTTAGAAATTCAGTTGTACCAGTTTACTCAGAGTTGAACAGTGTCTAAAGAATTTATTTCATGCTATCTGGTTTTAGAAAGTAATTGATAATGTCAATCTACAATGAGATCCTGGCCAGGTAGCTTGGTTGGTTAGAGTGTCGTCCTGATAGGCCAACGTTGCAGGTTTGATCCCTGGTGAGGGTACATACAAGAGTCAACTAATGAATGCATAAAGTGGAACAACGGATTGATGTGTGTTTCTCTCTTTCTCTCTCCCCCTGCCTCCCCTCCCTCTCTCTCTAAAATCAATAAAAAAAAAAAAAAAAAAACACTACAGTGGGAGGTATCTTCTAGAAAATAGTACAGGTCACTTGTCTCCATGTGGACAGTACTATGGATGGAAAAGAACTAGAGCCATTATTAATGTAGCTTTGCACAAGATTAAAAACTTGAGGTCAGGGAGGGAATCCCCTTATCTACCTTTGTATCTGTAGTATCTGGCTCACAGCAAGTGCTCAATGAATGATCTGGAATAAAGAAAAGGAGATTTTATTGAGCTGTGGATTCCTGGTGGTGTTGCCTTCTCAGTTTCTTTCAGGTGCATTCTGTCCTTATAACCCAGATTAGTCATTAGATTTAGAGTGTTCTCTCCTTGGAGTCGTGCTGAAACTAATTCTCAGTTTTGATCATTTTCCCGTTCTAGATTCTGCTGCCTGCCACTCTTCACACATATCCTATGAATTAAATTATACAGGGGTGGACAAAAGTAGGTTCACAGTTGTGAGTACGTGAAACAGTTTATTCTTGTATTATTATTTTCCATATGAATAACTAAGCCTACTTTTGCCCACCTCTGTAGCTTCTCTTACCCTGGCACAGCCCTGAATAGGCCCTTCCCAGGTATTTGTTAAATCAAGGAGATTTTAGTGTCTGGAATATTTGGTAGACTCTCTGGTTTCATCAGTCATTTTTCTTTTTAAACCTATTCCCAAGTTCTGGGATATACCTTCCTTACAACTACTGTTCACAAATTATAATATGTACTTTGAATACATGGCATTTGTTTCACTTGCTTTTCTCTGTTGGCTTTCTGTTTTGATATTTTTATCCAGTTAATTTCGTATACAAGGTAAAAAGAAAAAATTTGCTTTTTTTATTCTAGACTTGTCAATGTGTATTTTGTAGTTTGCATTAGAGGCTTTTAAAAAACCTGATTTGGGCCCTGGCTGGTATGGCTCAGTGGCTTGAGCACCGGCCTGAAAACCAAAGGGTTACTGGTTCGATTCTCGGTCAGGGCACATGCCTGGATTGCAGGCCAGGTCCCCAGTAGGGGACACAAGAGAGGCAACCACAGATCGACATTTCTAAAAATACATAAATAAAATCTTTTAAAAAATAAAAAAAAATAAAAACTTGATTTCTCATTTAACCATGGTAAGCTACTGTTTTTGTGGATAAACTAATGTACTCAAAATAAACATTCTTCTTTAAGTTTCATTTGGCTAACATTTTAAGGCAGATAATTTGGTAAAACTGATTCTCACAAGACTTTGGATAATGATGCTGCTTCTGATGAAACAAAAAAATTAGTAAATACTAAATTAATACTACTTTGACATATATTTTATTTACATGAAGCTACTTCATAAATTTAAGTACATGTTCTTCAAGACCTAAGGCTTTTATTATGCTGGACTAGATGTACAATAAAATAATTTTTTAAAAGGAAGTTCAGCAATGTAACAGTATATATTTTTACATATTGTGTATATTTACTTCCAGTCATACAAATCCTCAGCACTCTTGTGAGCTGTGGGGCACTTTTTGGCTATATCTGGAACACAAAGGAGAAAAATGAAAGCGTAGAAAAACAAATATATCTGAGGAACATCTAGTTAACAGGTTATCTTGTTAACCTGTTATATCTATTAAGTAGATACCTTGACTATCTCCTTAATATAATCAGTGATAAATTTCAGAATCGGGATTTTTCCATGAGTTTTTTTTGTATTTCAGGTTGTACTGCGCTTTAGATTTGTATTGCTATTGGGATTTGTGAGTTTTTCCCCCCTGGAAATAAATGTAAATTCTATTTTTAGTTGACTTGTTTACTGTTTAAATATGTTTCTGTTAGAAAAAATTTGAGCTTTCTAATGGACTTTTCATAGGCTTGTCATGTGTGATCTTGAGGATAGTGTAATTAGACAGTTTACTATATTTTGCTGTGTATAATGCACACCTTTTTGCCCAAATTTTTGAGGTTAAAGTAAGGATGTGCATTATGTAAATGCTTTTAATTCTTTTATTTATGCCTATGTGTTAAAAGCATAACTCTAGAAGGCAATAATGATATCTGTATGCAAAGTAATACCCTGGAATATGATAATTGGTTTTATTTCTAAATATAAATAAAAATTTGAATTAAAAATTAAAATGAAAGATTTTTTTCCTGAAAGTTTGGAGTAAAAACACGGGTGTGCATTATACATGGGAGCACATTATACGCGGGAGTACATTATATACAGCAAAGTGCGGTATCTCTTTTGTTATATAAATCTAAAGCTGATTTTTCTTTAGATAGTATATTGGGAAAATAATGAAATCTTAGACCAAATTATTTTAAAATAATCTCTCCTGTGCTTTGTTTTTAATTTAAAGATTTTATTTATTTATTTTTGGAGAGGGTGAAAGGGAGGGAGAAAGGGAGAGAAACATCAGTGTGCAAGAGAGAGATCTGTTGGTTGGCTCTTGCAGTCCCCCAGCTGGGGACCTGGCCCAGGCATGTGCCCTGACTGCAGGCTGGCACTAGTCCATTGATCCACACCAGCCAGGGTTTTTGGTTTGGGTTTTTTTTTTAGGATTTATCAAATTTTACTGTTAGATTTTTAAGAAAGATTTTAATTATTTATTTTTAGAAAGAGGGGGAGGGAAGGAGAAAGAAAGGGAGAGAAAGAGTGGTGTGAAAGAGAAACAGGTCCCCAACTGGAGACTGGATCTGCAACCCAGGCAAGTGACTTTTTGCTTTGCGGAAAGACGCCCAGCCAACTGAGCCACACCAGTCAGGGCTAAAGCTGGATTTTTAAAAATACTGAGATATAATTGACATAAATTTTTTTATACCAACATAACTTGTGTATGTGTCTCAGAACTATAATTGCATAATTTACATGTAGATAAATGTGATACAGACTTCTAGTGTTCTTTTTTTTAATTTAAAACCTTCATTATTTGAGTGTCTTGCATTAATATTCATGCATTTAATTTGTTCTCATTAAAAAAATATTTCCTACTAGATCACAAGATTTCTGTTGTGAGGGATGTGGCTGCACCATGAAGGACGTCCTGTTGCCTTTAAAATCTGGAAGCGATTCAAGCAAGGCTGACCAAGAAGCCAAGGAATTGGCTAGACAAATCAGCTTTAAGGTAGTACTCTAAATTGATAAATAGATTCAAATTGTGAAGCCCTTTTTAATTATTTATTTATTTTAAAAGATTTAATTAAAAAATTATTTTTAGAGGGGAGAAAGAATGGAGAAAGAGAGAGCGAGAAACATCACTGTGTATTTGCCTCTCATGCGCCCCTACTGGGGACCTGGCCTGCAATCCAGGCATGTGCCCTGACTGGGAATCCAATCCACAGCCCTTTGGTTCACAGGCCAGCAGCACTCAATCCACTCATGGACACCAGTCAGGGCTCAAGCCCTTTTGTTTTCTTTCAAAAGTAAAATAATATTGTCCTATTGCAGTAAGGTTTTTACAAATAGTTTTTTAATTATAAAACTAATAATATACATTCACATAGGCCTTATTTAGCATAGTGGTTTAAAGCTTAGACTCTGGTATACAATGCCAGGGTTCAAATCTCAGCTTTGCTGTTTATTAGCAGGAGGACATCAGACATATTACTTAACCAACTTGTACCTTTTTCTCACCTGTAAATAATAACATTACTTATGGGATTCTTATGAGGAGTAAGAGAGTTAATACTTACATGTATTGTATTTAGAACTGTCCCTGGTGCTTAATAAGCTTTAGCTATTATTATAGAAAACATAGATAAGCAATAAGAAAATAACAATCATATAATCCCAGCATCAAGAAACAACTACTGTTATTATTTTGGCATAGCTCCCTTATGTCCTTTTTTCCCTGCATATATTTTACCCAAACATATAAATACTTCTATAATTTAATTCTATAATACTTCTATAAATACATTTCATAAAAAAATGTCAGCCTGAATTAAGCAACATACTATCTCCTCCTGCTTTTCTACCTCTCTGTATCCTGTCTGTCCTTCCAAGGTCAAGTTCTTGGGAGAAATTTTTCCTTTGAAAGAGGAGGTGCTTAATAAATGTTGGTTATTTTCTTCCTTCTGAAGATTCCTGTTGTATATAAAATTGCTTTTCTGAAAATCTTAAGGCCTGATACATTTTGTATTCAGGATTTCAGATTTTAGAAAATACCAAGTGCACACTGGACATTAATACTCACTGCAGGGTCTGGGGCAGTTCTCCAGAATCACATTCACCAACATTTCATCAGCACACCTGGGGATATCAGCACTAATACAGAATAAAGACTGTTAATAGCCTCACATGTCAGACTTTGCCTGAAGATTACAAAAACTTCAGATTTCAGAGACTTTCGGAATTGTAGATTGTGAGCTGTGGATGTTAGTTTTGTCCTTTGCCAAGTCACGTCTCCTTGAGAACAGAGGTTGTCTGTGTGCCTTTCTGTGATACCTCACATAGTATTGGACGCACAAGTGCTCAACATTGAACTGATGGATGTTTGTGTTAAAGTAGCAATTACAATACATCTAAGAAAAGAATGTGGTAGGTTTTGGGTTGTTGTGTATGTTTCTTCTTGTGACCCTGCTCTTGGGTATTATCTTTTTTATAGGCAGAAGTCAATTCATCTGGAAAGACTATTGCTGAGTCAGACTTAAACCACCCTTTTTCACTAAACGATTTACAAGACAGTGTACCTACAACATTCCAGGGTGCTGCAGCCAGTACATCGGTATGGTTCTTGTCTTTTACGTGGATGTGTATCTATGTGATTATCATTATTTGCAGTAGTAGGAGGCGGTCCCTAGAGGAGATACCTGGTTTTCCTAACAGCTGGAGTTTAGCCCAACTCTCCTGCTCATGAATTACTATATTTTCTTGAGAAAGTTATTCACACTTTCTGTGGGTTTTTTTTTTTCATTGTTAAATGGGGCTAGATTAAATAATTTTTAGCTCCTATTGTCCCTCTGGAATTCTCCGTGTATTTCTCAGAAAAGTTAGCTTCAATATAGTGCTACAGTTAGAATAAAACAAAATATACGTTCATTAACCATTTTCTAAAAAGACAGTCTGTCTTTGGCAGGTCTGTTAGGCTGCATGAAGGCAGTGACTTAATAGAGGACTGGGGAAAAAGATTTGCCCTAGACCTGCTCTGTCCAGTATAGTAGCTACTAGCCAATGCGGCTGTCTAAATTTATATTT
>PVKM010011769.1:0-32694 GCA_004027735.1 Carollia perspicillata | reverse complement strand
TACTGTTCATATTTTTTTTCTTCTTTTTCTTAGATAAGTCCCTTTAATGTTTAATATAATAAGGGATGGTGATAATGAACTCCTTAAACTTGACCTTATCTGAGAAGCTCTTTATCTGCCCTTCCATTCTAAATGAAAACTTTGCTGGATAGAACAGTCTTGGATGTAGGTCCTTGCCCTTCATGACTTGGAATACTTCTTTCCAGCCCCTTCTTGTCTGTAAAGTGTCTTTTGAGAAATCAGCTGACATCTGATGAGAACTCCTTTGTAGGTAACTGTTCCCTTTTCTCTTGCCCATTCTAGGATTTCTGTCTTTTAATTGTATTTAGATGACTTACATTTAAGGTATTATTGAGCCCAAGCTGATGTGGCTCAGTTGGTTGGAGTGTCAGCCCATAAGACAAAGGGACATGGTTTTGATTTCTGGCCAAGGCAAATATCTAGGCTGTGGTTTTGATCTCCTGTCAGGGCCTGCAAAAGAGGCAACTGCTCAATGTATCTCTCTCAAATCAGTGTTTCTTTTTCTCTCTCTGCCTTCCTCTCTCTCTGTGATCAATAAACATATCCTCAGGTAAAAATTAAAAAAAAAACTTTCCATGTTTCCATGATTCCATTCCATCTCTTCCTTTAGTATATCAATTGTTCTTATTTTTAAAACTTTGTTAATGATTATATTTTGCAATACACATTTTAACTAATCTAATCTCATCTACATACAACATTATACAGGTAGTACAGTTATTTTATACAGATAATTCCCAATTTCTCCCACCCTTGCCTTCAGTTATTGATATTAATTATTTTAATTAATCTTATGTTATAATCACCTGACATGTTGGTATTATTATTACCTCAAACAAGCAGTTATATTTAGGTTAACTAAAATAACAAAAATAAAACTTTTATTTTACCTTTATTTCTTTTTCTTTCTTTATGGAGATCATATTTCTAACATATCATTTTCCTTTAGCTCAAAAAAAAGTTTAAATATTTCTCACAGGGCAGAAAATATGTAACATGGATATAAAATTTTTTAATGTTGTGGGATTTTTATGTATTGAAGCTAAAATATAAAAGAGTGCATTATTTTTTAACAGATAATTTCCAGAATATCATCTGTTTTTTTTAAGAGCTTTTTTCTCTAGTTTATTTTAGTGTTGTCTTTGCGGCAATTTTTTTCCTGTGTATACTCTTTTAATATTTATATACCAGTTTTCATTTAAGAAGGGATGATTCTGTTGATTACTTTACATACTTTATTGTATGCATTGCTCTACTATTATTATGTGTGTAGGTCTGTTTCCCCAAAAAGTTTTCTCCATGAATTACAACACTTCACTGAGGCTCCATGAACCTATCATGGTGGCTCATGAGTTTTCATTAAATGAGATGGCTATCCTTACACAGATTTCCCTGAAGTGCTGGAATCAAAACACAATTACTTATTCTAGTGGTATCAATACTGTCCCAACACTATTATTTTTCAAGGTAATTGATTTTATTTAGTTAAAGAAAAGCCCATTGGTATTTACTAGGTAATAAAAGACACTATAATAAGGTTCCATTGACAGACTTTCAATTAAAATGGAATAATTTTCATAACCTCTCTTCATTTCATACTCATATATTCAGTCTAAGTTTCTCTTGGTCTTCCTCCAAATGTTTTTCCTCTTCAAAGTATTCTGAACTTTGAAATATTCTACTCTGCATAATCTATTGACACCATTCTTTTTTCTAACTTTTGGAAATATGTTTATCATTTTCATCTGATCTTTTACTTTTGCCTTCAAACTTCCCCAAATATTTTATTCCCATTTCTACCCACTTCACTTTTTTTTTGCTTTTAAGGATTTCCCATATTTTGATCCATCTTCTATAATATTTTGAAGAGATTAAGTTGAATAGGACTTTCTATCTTATGTGAGAATATTCTTAAGATTCTTTGACAGGAATTTAAGTGATGTTCTTTAACCATTCTATGTATTGTAATATGTTATATAGTCACAAAAAGAAATCACCTGTGCCCAAAGCTAGATTTGGATGAATACAACTAATTGCATTTGCTAGGACATTGACACTATAATATGTTTCATGCCTTAAAAATAATAATTAAATTTTATATTCTATCTCTTGTTAAATTACTGTTATTGATGCACATTTAGTTTCCTCTAATTATACCTGCAATCCTGAATAATATATGGTAATAACGTGTGTATGTGTGTATTACCTTTTTACCTAGCTAATTTCATGTATTTAAATAAAAGCCTTTGGTATTTGCCTGGATTTCAATTAATGAAATAATTTTTAATAGTTCTAGAGGTTTTATATTACATATACTTCATGTTTTCAAACCACACAGTGTCAAATGAAGGCTTTCATATTTAAAAGAATTCTACTACAGATAACAATTCTAATGGCTATGAGCAATATTAAAGTGTTAAAAATAGTCTATTTAAATATATACTCATGTGCTCTGATCATATTAAGTTCTTAAAACAAGATCTTGTAAACCGAGATTATTATGTGCAGTATACAAAGAAAGAGGTAACTCAATTCACATACTATTCTTCTGATAGAACTATTATTCTGATATCTATTTCCACAATGGGGCTCTTCCTCTCGTAGCTCTAGCTCCCTGGTAGTACAACTACTTACACCAAAAAAAAGATGGTCACATTTTCTGTGTTTCTTTGTCAGTGTACCTGGCAAGGGATATGATGTTCATGACTTTTGTTGGAATCCAAATTGACTATTGCTATTTCAGTTATGTACCCTAAAAAAATTATAGAATGTGCTGGCTTTTAGGCATCATGCAAACACACCTGATGTGCCAGATAGAGACCTTTACACTTCTTTCTCTTTTTGTCCTATAACACAAATTCTGGCACTTGCTGATCCATTATTTCTCTCAGCTCTGTGACACCAGAATGTTGTCAATGACTTCTTTGCTTTTAAAAATTAATCACAGAAACTGGAATGCACTTCTTTTTTGCTTGATGATCACTCTATGTATAAAGGGGCATATGAGATCGAGCAATATCAAAAGCCAAAATATTATGTCCAGATCTCAAAAATGAAAAGTTTAATTATTATATTTACTTACTCAAAAGAGCTTATCTTAGTTAAAACATCTTATATGAATTCAGGAGGAGTATAAACATAATTTTGTATAATTATCCTTCTCCACTTGGCAAAGTTATCAGAAACAACTTTAATTAAGAAATGTTTCTTAAAGCCATGCTCATCAAAAAAAGGAATTAATCAGAAATATTTTTTAATGTTTTTGTGTACCCATGCCAACCTCTGAGAAAAGCCCAATCATACTCACACACTTTCTAATATGAGACGAAGACAAAAAGCTGAGTCCTAGTGTGAAGAGTCTAAAATATTTGTTAAAGAGCTAAAAGGAATACACAGTCTTGCAAGTATAGAGAAGGCTTTTATGATTTTGTGGGAGTTTTTCTTTTGCCTTTTTTCCATTGTGACTTCTCTCTCTTGGGACTTCGTGCTTTTATAATATGAATGATTGTAAAAACATTAGCCTACCTTTTGGATGGAGTTATTTCCACTGTTTGCCTATAGTTTTGAGGAAAGCAGTGTGTACACATCTCCTAGCCCAGTTCTCAGAAGACCGTTCAGTGGTCAAAGCCAAATGAAGTCTTTAGTAAGCTCTCAACGACACACTTCTCTCAGGAATATGAGGTAAGTGGATTTTTTATTACTGAGTAATAACTTACCAAAAATTAAATCACTTAAAATAATATGTTTTATTATCTCACAGTATCAGTGATTAATGAGTCTGAGCACAACTCTTCTTGGTTCCCTGCTTAGCTTGTCACAGGCTTTAAGAAAGGATTTTTTAAAATTATTTTATTGTTGTTTGATTGCAGGTGTCTGTATTTTCTTCCCACCCCCAACCCCCTCCAAAATCACCTCCCTCCTTTGCTTCCACCCTTCTCCTTGGTTTTGTCCATGTGTCCTTTATAGTAGTTCCTGGAAACCCTTCTCCCCATTGTCCCTTCCCCATTCCCCTCTGGCTATTGTTAGATTGTTCTTAATTTCAATGACTCTGGTTATATTTTGTTTGCTTTTTTCTTTTGTTGATTATGTTTCAGTTAAAAGTGACATCATATGGTATTTGTCCCTCACTGCCTCGTTTATTTCACTTAGCATAATGCTCTCCAATTCCATGCATGCTCTTGCAAAGGGTATAAGCTCCTTGCCGCAGCCCGCTGCGGCTAGGGTGTTCGTAAATCAGGGTGAGGGATGAAAATAATGGAGAGGACCAAGACTCAGCTGGTCATGGCGAGTTTATTGAAGGAGACCAAAGCTTTTAAACACAGCGCCTCAAGAGCTACAGGGCGTATAGCAGTCGTGTCCTTGAGATAAAGCTTACAAATTCCCACAGGACAAGGTTCTCATAACACATACTTCCTTACACCTGCAAAGAAGGCCGTGCCTTCCCCCTGCGCATGGGAACAACCAGATAATCAGCAGTTGGGAGGCAGTCTGGACCCAGAATGGCCTTGAGGCTAGAAACCAGGTTTCTATCACCACTCCCGCGGTGAGAAACCCTCTCCTTAACCCCTTATGGCCGCTGGGCCCCTACAGCTCCTTCTTTAAGAAAGGTTTTTATTGAGCTGCTTGCTCATCAACAGGTTTGACTCAGGAAGAATTCACTCCCTAGCTTATTCAGGCTATTGGTAAAATCTTACTTTTTGGCACTGGCTGGTGTGGCTCAGTGGATTGAATGCCAGCCTGCACATGGACCAAAGGGTCACTGGTTCAATTTCCAGTCAGGGTACATGCCTAGGTTGTAGGCCAGGTCCCCAGTGAGGGGCCCACAGGAGGTTAGCTCACATTGATGTTTCTCTCTGTCTTTCTCTCTCCCTACCCTTCTCTCTAAAAATAAATAAATAAAATCTTGTAGAAAATCTTCTTTTTTTCCCACCTGTATGTCTGAGCACTCCAGCATTTTCCAGATGGGCTGGAAAGTGCACTCATGTCCCAGAGGCTTCCATAATTTCCATGTCAGGAGGGCTTCTTTAACATAATGGAGGTGTCATCAAGCCAGCAAGGAGAATTTCTCTTTTCAGTTAGCTTAGACTGACTCATATAACAATGTAATTCAGCAAGTGATATCCAAGGACCTAATTATGGAAGTGACATTTTATCATCTTTGCAATATTTAAGGTTTCACCCACATTTAAGGGAGGGGATTATCAAAGTGTGTATGTGGGATTACAAAAGCATCTGTCTACCACAACCTGGTTGGCTAGTGTCACCTATCTTACATCCTGATCATCTCTCTTTCCATCCAAAGTATAACTAACATTTGCTGCACATCATAATTTTAAGGACAGTGAATGCACAAAACATTATGATTTATAGAGGGTAGATTTCCAAGAGCAAGATATATCATTTTTGGCAAAATTCCACCTGGAATTTTCAATTAAACTTTTTTCAAAATATTCAAACATTTCAGATTTCAAAAATAGAGCAAGATCATGTGGTTGGAATCAAGTATTGGTAAGAATCTCCCACTAAAGGCACCTTTGCAAATATAGTGTCGTTTTCCACTAGCAGGGGCAACTATTTGTTAGAGAATTGAACTAATTTTAATGGCCAATGCAGTTTTAATGATAGGATGCACAGTTTACATATACATGCATTTAAATTGATAGGTAATCCATTGTTCACTCAACAGCCTATCTTTGATATTTTTTTAATCTTTTACATAGTGACAGTAAAGAAGCTTGAATGGTACCAAAGCTTCAATATACTCATATATATTTATAATAAAATATATATATGTATTTCAACATAAATCATTTGAGAAAAACTATGTCTAATAAATAAACAAATAACATAATTGTGGAAAACTATATGAAAACCTATTTACTTTCAGAAGATAAAAAAATGAAATTGTCACAAAGCTAAACATCAAGGAAGATGTTTGAACTCCTCATTTTGGAACACTTTACCTCAAAGAATTTCATTTGTCAGGAGGTAAAAGGAAAACCACAGTTAGCAAGTTAAAAAAAGTTTTCAGAATTTGTTATGTGAATGCAAAGTAAAGTCCATACTTTGAAATAAAAACATCAGAGACTCAGGAATATAGAGGATTGAGTTAAAAACAAATTTTGATCTTGTGGTCAAGACAAAAATTCTGGGATAGAAGGAGAAAAAAAGATTCAATAATTCTTTTAACCTACATGTGGTAGAACAACAAAAAGACTAAGTTGAAAAAGAGCTAAGATTTTTAAAACACAGATAGACTTCCATAAAAAATCTAGATAGATGATAGATGATAGATAGATAGATAGATAGATAGATAGACAAGTAGATAGAGATACAGATATAGATATATAACACAAAAATATAATGTAACAGAATTATGGATACTACATGAAAATGGAATTGGAAGAGGAGTCTTTATGCTGTTTTCAGTGTGAGAAGGTTTTGTGAAGGTCTTGATTATTCAGATTCACAATTGAAGGACATACTAGATATCCTGTTCCTTACAGCTTTAGGGTGTATGGCAATTGCATCCTAGAATCAGTAATACATTGTGGTGAATTCTAGTTAGTAAAAGTTGGGGATTAAAAGTGTTAAAATTCTTCCAATAGATAAGAACTAAAGGCTGAAGGAATGTAGAGTTAGAGACATAGAAGTAGTACCAAATGAAAAAAACAAAATCAGATTTTTGTTGACAATTGAAAAAAAGTTGGTAAAATAAAATGGAGATTACTACCATACAAAATGCAAGGCTTTGGGATTTGGTAGGTGTACTGTTGAAAATATTTGTGTGTGCATGTGTGTGAGAGAGGAAGAGAAAAGAGAGGAGATAGACAGAAAGAGAGAAGAGAGAGATTGAAGTAGAATCTCTGGGAAGAAATTATATTTAATTTAATCTTGAAAGTAAAAGAAATGCAAAGATAAAGTAGTCATGGGAATAGTAATCAAGGTGTTTTGACATTTGGCATAATACTAAACAAAATGTTGGGAACTGACCTCATCATTCTCCCAGTGATGACCATCTATATCAATGGTAAATTTCTCCCTTAGGTATGAGAACATTAATGTCACATTTTTGGGCATTTGATAATAAATTATTCTAGATTGGGTTTTTAAGTTCAAAGACAATTTACTACACAAGAGAAGCTAAACTTATTAAGACCTCTTTCTTCTCTTCTTTCTCTTCCCTCACCTCTTCCTTCCTGCTCCTCTCTCTTCTTCCCTCCTTCTCTTTTTCTTTTTTCTGCCCCCTCCTTCTTCATGGTATATCCCATTTTTACTAATTAATATTCAAGGTATGTGACTAGAAGCTAAAATATAGGTCTGATGACAACATGTACTAAATTCTAATACATATATTTTGCTCAGAAAAGGATGCTTTGCATACACTGTAAACAACTGAAATTGTTTTGATTGGCTCTTGAAGCTCTCCAATACAGTATTTTGTAGTAGATTTAATGAGTAAATTTTAAGAAATTTATTTTTGGTATCCACAATGGGACTGACATACAAACATGGCATAGAGACATCGACTTTGAACCCCTTCAATAGGAATAAGGGTAGTTACCTAGTCAAGTCAACAATGAATTTTTGAATCATATTGTAGAAAACTAGGAAAAACAGCATCATATATTAGTATTTACTTACATATTTCAATATGAGTAACTTTTATAGTAAGAGACTATTATTATGGTTCCTGTGGGAAGAGAATTGCCAGAAGTATAAAACTGAAATAAAAATGTAAGCATTAGGTCAAATTGACAATTAAAATATTGTCATGCTTGAGGGGTTAATTCATGGTCTTAGATTTTAAAGGGTTTAGTTGAGGGAGCTGACTTCTGTATCCATGATAGGCAGGTAATGACCCACAACTGACGATAGAAGTCTCACTGTAGACTAACACGTTAAGGGATTTGCCCTCACTGTTCTCCTCTGTACTTTTGTGTGTGTTGAGTTCTTTATTGCTCTTTAGAGAATCTTCAGAGATTCTCTAAACACAGATTTTAAAATATACTAAAATAATTGGATTAAGTCATCATTTTTTAGTCCCTAGTAGGTTTATCATTGTGCATTTGTACTATTTCAGAGGTTGATTACTTTCCAGTTAATTTTACATAAAACAAAATTTCACCATTGTTTTGACAAAATTTTCTTCTGAAAGCAGTTTTACTTCATATGTACAATGAACTGTAGTAAACTCTGTGTTCCTGGTCTATGTCAACAACAAAAAATTGAAATATAATTGTATAGGGATTTTTTCCTCTCTTTTTTGAATGTTTGAAGAAAAAAAACTTTTACAAGTATAATGAACTACATTGCATTTTGCATATTTAATCTTTGTCTAAATAGTATTTCTCAACCTCTACATTATTGACAGTTTAAATTGAATAATTTTTTGATGTGAAGGGCTACTCCGTGCATTGTAGAATAGTTAGCAGCATCTGTGGCCTCTGCTCTTGATGTAATTAGCACTGCTATTACAACCAAAAACAACTCCAGAGATTGCAAATATTCTCTGGGGACAGAATTACTCCCCTCCCACTGCAACTACTGGGTTAAATTGACCATACAAATATCAGTTCTGAACTCATTGCATATTGGAAATAATAATGGAGGTAAGAGTTTCATGAAATAAATAGTTATTTGGCTTAGGATGAGAATGATTAGAATCTCTGCATCTTAATTTGTTCTCTAAATAGTATTGTATAAGAAGCAAATTTATAGAAAAATCCATTGTTGGCAGTGGAAAACAGGGAATAGTATTGTCCATTAGTTGGAATATTTCATGGTGTTTTGTTTGTTGTTTTACTTTTCTTTTAGTACAGACTGCATTTACTTCTCCTCCATTGCAAAGGTAGATTAAACGACACTTGACTTAATTTATATCAACTTTATATCATTTCACATACAGGAACAGGATGTGGAAGATGTCATGGGCCAGTGGGTGGCCATAAAAAGACAAATATTGACACTGTAAGGGGTTACAAGATATGCAAAAAGGTCATCCCATAAATGGTTTACTCTTAGTTTATATTCAATGTAAAAACAACCAAAACGAGCAAATAACTTATTAATATGGCATCTCAGTTTGAGTGGTGTACAAAATAAAGGGAAAATTTGCACCATCACATGCACCAAAATAGAGAAAAAACCCTATTTACACACTGAAAAAATTGCCTGAGTGTTAATGGACTCACACTACTTTCCCATAATCAACTAGACCACTTTCCTTGTAAAATAATTTATTGGAATTAATCATATTAATTTTGTATTTCCCTTACTCTCTATGTAGGATTAATATATCTGAACAGAGACTGAGAAAAATATCACAGAGGATCTATATTAGTTCCTGGCAAAGCACAGCACAGCCCAAGTTTACTTCCCTATTGCAGGAAATTCGAAAAGGGAAAAATGACCAGACGAAGGAAAGATGGAGTCATTCAAACTGATCTGAGCGGCTGTGTTATTGTGTGAAACTGGCTTACTGTAAGAAAGAGGTCCGAAAAGTGGATAATAAAGATTTTTTAAAAAACATATAATTTTCATTTGCTAATGAGATTTGAGATGGCATGCTCTCTATAAAATGGGAATAATCTGAGATCAGAAAAGGTTTTCTTTTCAGCTAAAGGCATGCTTTCAATATTAGAAGGTATAATAGAGGAAACAGCACATTAAATCCCACATTAAATCTATATCAGTGGACTATAGCATAATATAAGAGTCTGGTTTAGAGTTTCCCATTTATCTTTGTTCTCAACTGCCTTCATTTAAGAGTAAGAAAAACCTGGTGAGCAAGTGTGTGTTCACAGACTGCAATCAATCTTTATCTCGTTGGTTACTTAGGTTGGTAGTAATTGGTACTAGGAACTTACACGTTTTCACAAACTGTTCGCATTTTATTGCTTTCATATTGAGCACCTACTATATTTCAGACATTTTGCTAGAAAATCAGAAAACACTAAAGATAGATGGTGGTGGACATAACAAATAATGCCTGTGTTCTTGTGCAGCTCCCATATCATTGGGGGAAACAAACTATGTGTATATAGGCTAAATGGCTTTCCTCGTCCCACAAAGATGTCTTCATGCTAATTTCTGTAACCTGTGAATATGTTACCTTGCATCCCAAAAGAAAATTTTTATTTATGACTAAATTAAGGATTTTGATATTATAAGGCTAGTGTTGTTTTTCTAGATTATACAAATGGGTCCAATGTAATCACTGGGATCCTCATAACGGAGAAGCAGAAAGGTCAGATACATAGAGAGAAGCAGAGAGAAGCAATCTGAGAGAGAGAAGCTGTGTTACTGGCTTTGAAGATGTAAGAGCCCGTAAGACCAGGAATGCAGTCAGCCTGCATTAGCCGTGAGTCAAGGTAAGGGATGGGTTCTTCCCTAGGGTCTCCTGAAGAAAGGCAGGGCAGCTAACACCTTGAGTTGAGCCCAGTGAATCTTACTTCAGAGTTATACACTCTAAAACCTTAAATAATTAATTTATGTTGTTTGAAGCTGCCAAGTTTGTGCTGATTTGTTATCATGACAATAGGAAACTAACACAGTGAAACTCAAATGCTATTATAAACACTTGTCTTCTATTTTATGCGTGATAAAAAATACTTGGATGTTTTCAGAAGAGAAATGGTATTATAAAAAGATTATCTCAGCTTCTTTAAGAAGAGACTTTTGGGTCCAAGAAACCTGGTGCAGTTGTCTAGACAAGAATTATGGAAACATGGTTGCTACCCACATAAAAACCACTTATTTATTTACATATCCTGATTTAACAAAACACTTAAACCTGACAATAAACATATCCCAATTTAACAAAACACTTACACATGACATTTAAAACTGCTAATTTAGTTAATCATATTAAAGTAAAGAGTAAAATTCTGTTCTGCATATTTTTGCAGCATTGGGTTTGAAAACATCTCCCACATCGAGCAGCAACTTCATCAACACATTCACTTTCATAAGAGTTGATTCAGAAACAATGACAGAAAAGAACAAACAATCTGACACAAAGCACCCACTTCAAGTACAGTAATCACATTGTGTATAGTGAAATATCTCTACTGTTAAGAAGCACAATTGAAAACAAAATAAAAAGGTGTTATTATTAAAATATTTACTGAAATATTGGAATGCTATAATCCTCTGAAAAACTACTGTATTTTTTGTTCAATGCTTTGTTTTAAAAATACCATTGAGGCCCCATTCAAGATAAATACATGAGAAAAATATGTTGCGATATTTCACTTATACTTGTTCTGATTTTTAAAAGTAGATATAGATTTAAAGAGACAGAGAGATAGAGATATCTCTTCAAGAGATGGTAATAGGTTGGGAATGATAGTAGTCTGTGCTGCAGGTAGAGAGGCATGAACTCTTACTCATGGAGAAGACAGGAAATAGGGGGAGGTGTGAGGATATAGGTACAGTGTATTATATTATGCAAAAATTGAGGTACTTAACCTGGTTTGCACCAATGAGGGTAATTATGCCTCCTTGCTTCATAATTGAAGAATGCAGTTTTGTTCCAGTTGGTTCAAGCTCCTAATATAAACCCAGTACAGAGCATATTTACCACAGAGGTGAATCCTCTCCTGCAGAAGCTTCTTAGTTGCTTCTCCAGACTTATGACATCCCAGACTTGCAGTTTTACACACCACAACTACAGGTGGATCTCTCAGGCCTCTAACCCTCAGTGTCATCAAAGCAGACATCTGGACTTCCCTCACGGACAAAAGGTGTTCTTTCTCTAGTCTTCAGCATTTCAGTTAATGTCTCCATTATGTTCCCCATTGTTTAACAATAGGGAAAAACAAGTATTTTCTTATAAATTGTGATTTAATTTGCCTACTTTAAAATATATAAGAATTATAGTTAATGCATTTTTCCATTTGCATTTTTATATATGGATCATCCACAGCCTTATGAACAGAGCTTTGTGCCCTTTCCCATCTATTCAATCTTCCACCCCAGAGAAGTCTCCACCCCAGTTGTATTTTTGTAGACTGAAATAGACCCTGAATTGAAATACCTTTGTACTGTGTGTCCCAAAATTTCAAGTAAATGGAATTATACCATATGAATTCTTTTTGTATCTGAATTCTCTCACCTAATATAAAGTTTTAGGGATTTATTTCTGTTTTTACTTGTATAGTATGTAATTAATTATGTCTTATTACTGTGAAGTATTCAGTTTTAAGAATAAACTGTAGCTTGCCATTATTCTTTTGCTAATTTTTGGTTTGCTTCTAGTTTCTACTATTGTTAATAAAGCTTACATGAACATTATTTTATAGATTTTTGAGGGGCAGACATAAGTTTTCATTTCCCCTAAATACATATTTGGGATTGAAATGTCTGGGTCATATCCCATTACATTTAATATTCATGTCCCATTGGAAAACTCTTGGCTGAAACAGTTTTGTGGAGGTTTTCTTATTTTTGATGACCTTGTGGATTACTGATCAAGTATCTTCTAGAATGTGCCTTAATATTGGGTGATTTTTGTGCTGTTGTTATTGGACTGGTAGACTAAAATATATGGTTTGGAGAGGAAGATCATAGAAATTAAATGACATTCTTGTCTAAAATACCAAAGAATGTATTATTACAGTGACTAATCACTGTTGATGTTAAATTTTGTTGTTTTAAATATTTTTATTTTTCATGTAATTTTTATTGTATTTTCATTACCATTTAATCCCATTCTACTCCCTCCCCCACCCCACATCCCCTACACTGTTGTCCCTGTCCATGGGTCCTTTTTCATTTTTGCTCACTCCCTCTACTCCCTCACCTCCCTCCCCCTCCTGCTGCCATCCTACTCTCTCTGTATATAAGTCTGCCCCCATTTTCCTTGTTAGTTCAGTTTGTTCATTAGTTTCCACATATGAGTGAAATCATATGGTATTTGTCTTTCTCTGACTGGCTTATTTCACTTCGCATAATTTCATTGCCTGACTGAGGTAGTATTTGTCAGTCTTCCCTACTGTAATCTGACACTCTTTCATTTTTCTTCCTTTCTTTCTACATGGTTCTCATTAACAGGAAATCACCATGCACAGGCTATGCTTAAGAAATAGGATTTGTTCTCCCACACTTGGAGGGAAGAGTACGTATACAAATTATTTGGAATTCTACATGGGTGCTCACTCTATATTCCTCCATTTAATTATTTACTTAATCATTCATTAATATCAGTATGGACTCATGGACATTTATTTTATACTTTGGTATATAACTCAACACTACTTATTTTGTTGCTCAAACTGTTTCAGCTTTGGCCATTGGGAGGTCTTTCAGTTGATTCTGATATCCCTGTCAATATACCATTTGTGTTTGTGTGTATGTGTGTTTAATGCTTCTGTAATTTCTAACATTACAGAATGCCAAGCTCATAGTATATATTTTCTGGCACAGTCTTAGAATGAGTCATTTCTGTAGAGTTTTAGTTCCTTCATTGGGTAGTGATATCAGGAAACAATGCTTATATTTTTTCATTACTCCTAGGCTATTCTTCATACTAAGTCCTACCAACTAATAGAACAAAGAAATGTATGTATAACTTATGTATATAAAATGAGCAGCCATACATTTTTCAACATGTAACCATCTAGATCTCTGTTAAGCTAAATATTTTCTCCTATTGACATAACCAGCTCTAATCCATTACTACATGTGTCATTCTAGCTTCTTCCTCTTTCTTTGCAATTTCCCACTACAACAGTGAGAAAAATAGTTCCTACTATCCACCACCCATTTATGTAATATTTAAATTTTTGTATACATATGTAGTAGTTTCACAATTGATATACAATCACAGAAAATGACTTTATCAACTAGATTATGGTATTTTGTACTGGCTATTTTACCTACAGTTTTACAGATTCCACTACTTTTAAAAGTTAGTTAATTCAATACCTTTTTGCCTCTACTTTTTTAGTGAGTATGTTTTATACATTGGTGAGAATTTTATTTTGTTGCATTCCGATTTCCATTCTGGAATACCCAAGCTCCTAAATACCTTTTTTTTTTTTTAATTGCACACACCAAGGTTCATTCTTTGTGCTGTAAAGTTCTGGGAGTCTTAAAGTTTACTATTCATGATTACAGTATCAACAGCGGAGTTTCAAAATCCCCTGCACTTTACCTCTTCTAGCCCTCCCCACCCCCAAAGCCCTAGCAACCACTAAGCTGTTTGCTGTATGTATAGTTTTTTTTTGTTTTCTAAATGCTTATATTATTAGAATCATACAATATATAGCTTTTTCAGATGGTTTTCATTCACTTATCAGTATTTATTTGAGATCATCTGTGTCTTTTGGTAGCTTTATAGCTAATTTCTTATTATAAATGACTAATGTTCTATTGAATAGATGTATCAATTTGTTTATTCGTTCACCTATGAAGAACAGTTTGGTTGCTCTTGGTTTTGGGTGATGATGAATAAAGATAATACAAACATTAGAATGCATGCTTTGGGTTGACATTATTTTTAAAATCAGATGAAGCATAATTACTGGATCATATAATAAGACTATGTATAGCTTTGTAAAAGCTTTGCTAAATTATCTTCCAGAGTGGCTGTACATTTTGCATTTCCATGAAATAGAATGAAAATTAGTGTTGCTTCACATTATTGTCAGCAATTTGTATCATCAGGTATTAGAATTTCAGCTATTTATATAGATGTGTAATGCTATGTAATTGTTGCATTAATTTGCAGTTCTCTAATGACAAATGTTATCAAGCATTATTTTATATGTTTATTTGTTATTTATATGTCCTATGTTCAGATATTTTATTTATTTTAATTGGGTGAAGTTTTTTCATCTCGTTGAATTTTAACAGGTTTTTATATAATTTGTACATGTCATTTTAAAAATATATTGTTATACAAATATTATTAAAAAAACTAAGATGATTTTTGCTTTTCATTCTTTTAACTTTAATTATTACAAATCATAAAATTTAATTTAAAAAGTCCAATTGTTACTTTATTATTTCATAAATTGTGATATTTGTGTTGTAGTTACAACTCATTGCCAAATTATAACATTACATAGATTTTCTCTTCAAAAAGTTTTATGGTCCAAACAGAATGTGGTCTATTTTGATTTATGTTCCATGTGAACTTCAGAATAATGATTTTACTGTTAGATGGAGTATTCTAAAAATGTAATTAGATAAATTGTTTGAATTGATGTTATACAAATAAAACTATTTTAGTTTCAGTAATTTTGACCTATCTTCAAGCTGACAGGCTCTTTCCTTGGCCATGTCAAGTATACTGATGAGCCCATCAATGGAATTCTTCACTTTTCTTACAATATTTTGTGTTTTTTAGCATCTCCTAGAATTTCCATCTCTCGTTGCATGTTGTCTGTTTTCCATGAACATACTTAACATACTATCATAGTTGTTTTAAATTTCATGTTTCTTGATTGTAACATCTGTGTCATTTTTGAGTGTTTCTGATCCTGCTACATCTTTAGACTGAGTCTCTTCTTGTCTTTAGATGTATCTTGTTTGTTTCTGTGAGATAAATTATATTGAGTAATAGAATCTAAAGTAAAAATGGCATTATTCTGATGATTTGTGTTCATCTACTTAAGAGTTGTACTTTGCTTAATGTTTGCTGTAAGAACAGTTGTAGAAGACTTCAGATTTCTCAAGTGCCCCTGCTTTTGTCTGCCATTTCAACTTGGAGCTTCCCTAAGTACTCCTCATCAGAGACAGTCTGCCTCTCACAGCTCTTTCACCTGTAGTCTGCTGTATTGTTCTGGAGTCTTTTTACTAGGGTGGTAAAATGTGAAGAAGAGTGTTCACTATGTAACCTTATACTTAAAACTCAGTCTTTTTGTGGACCTGTGTCTTAGAAGTGACCTTCACAAGTGCTTCTTCATTGAAATAGTCTTTTCTCACCATAGGTGAGATAGAATGCCAGCAGGGACTTGACTGAGAGTCAAGTCCTCCCACACATTGAGGTAAAGCTGTTGTAGAGTGTTTCTCTTGGAGAATAATTCTTTGGTATGAAGAATGCTCTGGGTATATTTCACAATTATCGTTCCCTTTTGCTGACAGAGCAATGAAGGGTCTTTCAGCCTGAAAACCTGGAGCATGAGACTAAGGCTCAGATTTCACCATAGTGCCTATTATATCTTCAATAGTAGACTTTTGTCACAGCATTTAAGAATTTACATTTCACACCAATTTTAAGCTAATAGTTGCAGCATTGGCCGAAATAGCTAATGGATATCATGAAATTATTCATGGAGTTACAGTTCATACTTTCCCACAATTTCTCATGGCCCCTCATTCTGAGCTTTGAGTTGTTTATGATAAGTTGTCGTTAGTAAAGAACCATGAAAGAACATAGTCCCTTTGGGGAAAAGGCTCCTCCTTTCTGTGCTAAAGGTAATCATCCTGAGGTAAGTAGAGTGATGTAAATAAATTGGAAAGCTAAGATCATTTTGAGTGTGTGGAGTGAAGGAGAAGAAAAACACCCCATATTTTATTAAGATGCAAAAACACTAATTCTAGGGAGATGCATTGAGGCGCTGTCAGTGATTCCTGTCTGAGTCCTACAGTCTCACTTTTCCCTTCCACTCTGGGAAATTCAAACTGCGTTAAAGTTATATCTTATTTCCTTTCTGGGGCCATTGAATACTCTTAAGAGCACCTCACAAAACCCTGTTTTTCCATTTTTTAAAAATACTTTCTTCCCAACATAGTGCCAGGCAGATAGCAAGTGCTCACTAGAAAAGAGTTCAGAACTGTGCCTAGCATGTAGAAGGCAAGGTCTCTTGACAGATTTTCAGAGGAAAGACCATGAGCAGAAATAGGACTCTTTCTGGGGTCTTGAATGACATTATCTTTCTATTTTACCTGAAAGGTATAAATTCTCCAGTACGTCATCTATACAATGCATTGTAAGTTTCCCACCCTAAGTCAAGTCTTTGTCCATTGAATCCATCTCCCCATATCTTCCTCCACCACTTTCGACCCCATCCCACCCAGGAAATAATTTTTAAGGAATGTTAGGATGTCTAATTTAGAAAATGTAAAGGCAGTCATGGCATGCTGGAACTAGGAGGATGGGGTCAGAAGATGTCAGTTCAAGTCCCGACACATTTAGATGGCGCAGATGAGTAATTTATTCTGCAAATTTCCTTTCTTTTTCTGTACACTGGAAATAATCACTGCATTTATAAGGATTAAGTGAAATGATGGAAAATCGGGAAAGCAGTTTCTGAACACTTTAGAAGAACTTGGCAATATTATTATAATCTAAAGACGTGACAGAAGTGAAAAAGTAATTTTTATCACATTATGCAAGGCCTTGAATGTTAGCTTTGTTTTTTGTTTTTTTTTTACATGAGAACAATGGGGTTTCTTGCAAGAGAGTGGAATGATTACACTTTTGTTTGTAAATTTTTTTTAAAATTGCTTTTTTGTGAGCAAATATTAGAGCAAAAGCAGTCTAGAAAAATGTTACAAGTTTACTGTAAAAATTTAAATGATAAGAAATCAGCATCAAATATTTGATGAGAGAAAATATAAAGAAAATGAACAAAGCATTTTAAAGATTTGTCAATATAGCTTCCTCATTCTTATTAATTTAGCCTTTCATTTTCAAGTTAATAATATTCTGCTTGTTAATTTATAACTTATATTGCATAGCACAATTTTTTAATTCCCCACATGTTTTTAAATTTAAAACTTTAAAAATTTTTTCTATTTTAAGATTCTAGGTAATAGTAAGTTTTGGAGGCTATAACATTTGTTTTTCTCATACAGTTCTTTTGGGAAAGACTTTTCAAAGAGTAAAATTCAACAAAAAATGTCAAAAGAAAGGAGAAATGAATAAATAAATAATTGAATCACTGATGTTATAAACACTACATGGGAGCTAGTGTTGAGCTAGATGACAACCTAAGAGTAACACTTCAGAAATTAATACTACATTATAAAATTCAATATTTTGTTTATTAAATAAATTTTATTGCCTTTTAATGGTATATTAAAGAGTTTGGAGAAAAAATGTGCCCAAAGAAATTTTTTGAAAAGAAAATTTTTGAGGTCATTTGATTATGATTGTTTATCATTATTAAAGTGTTGCTGTTTTTCTTCTGAATGTTCCATTGTTTGTGAAAACAAGGCTGAAAGTCAAATATGGTAGCATTTTCATTCACTTCAAAATTCCTCTAGAAAGTAATGAGATTTATTCTGTAAATTACTTTAAAATTGTTCTGT
The DNA here is from genome assembly GCA_004027735.1 of Carollia perspicillata. NCBI lineage: Eukaryota > Metazoa > Chordata > Mammalia > Chiroptera > Phyllostomidae > Carollia > Carollia perspicillata. The sequence goes on along the minus strand of PVKM010011769.1, from coordinate 14,409 downwards.
AACGTACATCGTGATATTTGATCATGTTAGAATGATTTGGCTTTAGGGAAAGTGGTTTTAGCTCCTGAAAAAAAAATGACCTATTTCCAAGTAAATAGTATTTTATATATTCCATGGGAACTAAGAAAATATTTTTAAGGTTAATTAATACATCTTCTGACAATTGAAAAAATTTTAGGGTATAAACTTGGTTATGTATTCAGGTCATTTTTGCTATGTTAACATACTTTTCTAGGTGATTAAATTGCCTGTTATATTCAGCCAATTAGAACAAAATGTTATAATAAATAAGAACTAAAGTATGTCTTTAAATATTCCTTGTATTGACATAATTCTGAGTGACTAGAATTGCATCTAAAATTCTTACCACGACTTCTTTCAGTGCAAGAAAACAAGGAATAAAAATGGGTTTTGATAATCTAAAAGACATATGTTTTTGGTTATTTTGTCATTACCACTTAACTCGGATAATTTTCAGGACTCTCATACAGTTTATACATATTTTTTGTGTATGTTCTAGTTTCTAAAATTCTCTTATCTCAGTTTATATATATATATCAATAAGAGATGTCTGGTTCTCCATGTATATTTTATTACTTTTAAGCTGTCATAAGCTAATTCTCTCAATTTGTTATGTTCATATCATTTACTGAGTCAAATCACTTTAAAAATCACTTCTATAATTGTATGACATTTTAAAATAGTAGAAATATTTACTTCTTATTTTATCTAAAAGGTTTTAATCCTTTTATGGTGCGTGTGGTGGAAAGTTTACAATTTTGATATATTTTGTGATTGTAAAGATACCCTTTGTTATCTATATAAAATAGAGGTAAAAATAAAAAAACATTTTTTTTAGTTCTCATAATCACTAGAGCAGTCAATTCACTTTTTGTTTGATAAATTAATTCCAGTTTTTCATCTTTGAGGAGATTTGAGTTTTCTGTTTTGGGATTACAAAATAAAAGTCATATACATCTATTTTATGCATTCTTTCCATGACTAATATATACTAGTTATACATGCATATTACAAATAGGTATATTTGTAAATAAAAAAATCTATCAGAAATATTTTCTATGGTTAACATCAATTGATAATGTTGATGACTTTGTCAAAAGATATCCATGATCTTTATGAGGAAATTCTGAAATTTAATCAAAATAAATGTATGAAGACTATTTCTCACATAACAAATCTCAGTATAATAAATATACATATATGCATATGCATATATATAAAATAAATATTCTACCAAAATTAGTTATATATATGAAGAAACCTGTAATTGACTCAATGAGTCCTTCTTACACCATACACAAAGATAGATGACATATGTATTAAACACCTACTATGAAAAGCTGTTTTTGAAATATTAGGAAAAAACACAATGGTACTTTTCCAGATTTTATTTAACTTTATTGTATTTTTGACTTTGCTGAACTCTTTAACTTTAAAATTTTTGCAAGTTATGTTTTAAAATTTAATTTATCAGAGTTCTAATGATGGATAAAATTATATAGGTTTCAGGTGTACAATGCTATCATCATCTTCATAATGCACTGTGTGCTTACCACCCAGAGTCAAATCTCTGCCCATCACCATATTTTTGACACTTTTACTCTTTACTACTTCCACCTCCTTTTATTCTGGTAACCCTCATCCTGTTGTCTGTGTCCAACTGAATTGTCCTTTGATAGATGATAGGATAAAGAGGATGTGGTACATATATGCAACAAAATACTAGTTAGACAAAAATTAAGTATTGCCATTTGCCACAACATTGGATGGATCTTGATAATATCATGCTAAGCAAAGTAAGTCAGACTGAAAGTTAAAACCTGTATGATTTCATGTGTATGTTAGATATAAAACTTAAAGCCACAAACTAACAAATAAGACAAACAACAACAACAAAAAAACCCTATAATGGTATATTTTTACACCATAAAGCACAGAGAACTTCTGTAGAAAGCAATACTTCAAAAAAACTCCATAAAATACATTAATTTGACTATATTAACATTAACATTTATTTGTAACAAAATCAATTATTGTTATTGAAAATAAAAGGAACACGATCTAAGTATAATTGGCAATAATCAAGCACACATGTACAAAATCTGTCTATATCTCTTTAAAACAGTTGCTCCTCAAGTAACTCTGGGGTCCACGGATGGATACACAACTGTGGAGTAGATCAACACCAGGAAGCAAGACATGGGAAGGGACTCTTTCAGCCTGGTAGCAGAGATCCAAAAAGAAAAATGTGTTCTAAGGGGTTTATTTTAGCATATCTTCTTGATTCCATAACCTTTTTTTTTAAACCATTGGAAGAAGCATAGTCTGGGTTAAAAGGTTTGATAAATGGTGGTACAAATAACCTTAACAAAATATACAGTTAATTAAATTTAAAAATATAATGATTGGTGCTGGCCAGTATGTCTCAGTTAGATGGAGAGTCATCTGATTATTGAAAGGTTGCTTGCATATTAGATTCCTGGTCAAGGCACATACCTAAGTGATCAGTTTGATCTCCAATCCAGGTGTATAAGGGAGGCAACAGATACCTCTCTCTCTCTCTCTCTCTCTCTCTCTCTCTCTCCCTTCCTGTCTATGGCAATAAAAAAAAATGTCCTTGAGTGAGGATAAATATCAATGAAGAAATAAAAATAAATAAAATAAATAGAATATAAAATAATAAATCATGACTTAGCAGATTTAATATAAAATATACATTTGTATAATCTACTATATATACAAATTAAAGCAGTAAACCATCTCAAAAGATTTGAAAATGCATACAATTAACTTATTTCATGATTTAAAGATGATACTTTGTCCATCAGATACTGAAGGGTCATTTGGAACTTGTTAATTATATATCACCCATAAGACTGATAAAAATAAGATGCCTCCTTTTCTCCCATTTGTCACAATTATACTAGTAGTCCTTGTTAATTAAATAAAATAAGGAAAGGAGACAAAACTGTAGTCATTTGCAGATTATTTGCAATTATGTACCCAGAAAATGTGAAATAATTTATAGAAACAACTGAAACTGGTAAGTTCACTTATCAATTTCTTGGGAAAGGCAGTAATATTAAAATAAATAAAGCCTTTATGTGCAAGCAATAATTAAATTAAAAATTAATTGTAAAAATATATTATCTATAACAGATAAAAATCCATGAATTATCTGGAGAAAATCCAGTAAATACCAAATATTAAAGAGCTCTGTGAAAAATTTGAATAAATTACCTAAATTCATCAAAAGTTGCATCATAGTCTTTATGAGTAACAATTAGAGGGAATTTCTAACAAAAAGAGTCCTTAAAACAACAACAACAAACAATGAATAACTTTATTAATACTATACATGGCAACAAAAAGGTAAAAGGGAATAAAGCAACAAACATGTATCAATGACAGATACCCAGGTATCCGTTTCCCCCGATTTATAGTTTACAAATATAAAGTAAATCTCAAAAACAACTTTGAGAACTTCCAAAATGTATGTGTGAAATAAGTGTACCAAAATAAATAAAATATTGTCTTGAAAAACAAATACAGAAATGAGAAACTATTTTCTCCTAAAGTGTCAATTAAAAAAAAGACAGCAATTATTTTTACATAAATATTAACTGAAAGAGACATGATGTTGTTATAATAGTTAGATCAAATAAGAACAAAAGCAGAGAATAACATCAGATTTAAAATAATTTGAAAATAACACAGCACAGAAGAATCATAAAAGAAATCACTTAGAAAATACCACTCAAATACTAATGACAACTTATGTGGTATAGCTAACATAGAACCTAAAAAAATATTTATAATAATCAAGATACCAATGATGTAAAATGTTGAAAATTAATAGATGGATTACGAAATTTTTGTCACATAAAACAAGAAAATCAAAGAAGTTAGAAGGCATAGAATAATAAAAATGAAAGAAAATATGAGTAAAATTATAGACTGTAATGGAGATTAAAAAGAAAATAGATGTTTCTTTTAAAGTTATTAATTTTTGGAAATTTTTACGAGTTTTGTCAAGATAAGAACATCTTTAACAAGTAATAAATTTTCTTTAAACTACCTATAACATCATGGTCTAATGTTTAAGCATTTCCTTATGATCATGTTCATTCTACATTACAGTAAAAGTTATAGTTAGCAATTAAGGATAAAAATTAAATAAAAGAGTGCTGGCTGATGTGGCTCAGTGGATTGAGCACGGGCCTGTGAACCAAAGGATAACAGTTCAATTCCCAGTTAGGGCACATGCCTGGGTTGCAGGGCAGTTCCCAGCTGAGGACACACTAGAGGCAACCACACATTGATATTTCTCTCCCTCTCTCCTTCCCTTTCCCTCTAAAGATAAATAATTAAAAAAAATAAAAATTAAATAAAAGATATATAAAATTTTGAAAAAAGATAACAAACTCTGGGGAAAGATAGCATATTTGTATATTAGAAATCAAAAATTCTTAGGAAGATATTAATTAGTAAAATCAGTTTATAGGTATTGCATTTATTTCTTTATACCCATTACATTTATTTTAAAATATGATTATTAGATTATAATTCACAGTAGAAAATATTCAGAGAACATTTTTGAAGTAAAGATAAGTTATGAGTTAAGACAATGAAGAAAAATATTTTTAAAGTTTAGTGAAAAAACTTTAAGTAATACCTAAGTATGGAATTCCTATTTCAGTTATAAAAATTTAGAGTTGGCATGATAATTTTTGCTATGATTTTATAAACTGTAAACAAAATCTGAAAGGAAATTATCTGGGAATTTTGATTCATTATTCCAACTATAAATGGAAAAGACTCTCGGGTATTGAAAAAATTATGATAAACTATAGTGGCATTGAATCAGAGACAGACAAAAACAAAATACAGAGCTCAAAAACAGATGATGAAATGTAGTCAGAGCGAGTAATAGCATTGCAGAATCATAGGGAATGGATAGCCCATCATCACATGGACATCTGAGGCACCACACACTAACGTCAATTCTATGCAGACTAGGATTTAAATATAAATGGCAAAATATAAACACCTTTAGAGTACAGAATTGATAATCTTCAAATGACAGAGAGAAAGATTTTTAAAAAATAAAATATAACCAAAAAAGTTATAAAAAATCATAGATAAATCTGATTATCCCAGTAAGAGATTCAAAGCTGTATAGTAAGTGTCCAGAATGTATTTATCTTTTTTAAGAGTATTTTCTTGACTATGCTATTACAGTTGTCCCATAGTTTTTCTCCTCTTTATTCCCTTGCACCCCATACCATCCCTCCCACCAGCATTCCACCCCTTATTTCATGTCCATGGGTCATACATATAAGTTCTTTGGCTTCTACATATCCCATACTATTCTTAACCTCCCCCTGTCTGTTATGCACCTACTATTTATGCTTCTTGTTCCCTGTACCTCCTTCCCCATTCTCTCCCCTCCCCCTCCCTGCTGATAACCCTCCATGTGATCTCCACTTCTGTGACTCTCTTCCTATTCTAGTTGTTTGCTTAGTTTGTTTTTGTTTTTGTTTTTTAGGTTCAGTTGGTGATAGTTGTGAATTTGTTGTCATTTTACTATTCATAATTTTGATCTTCTTCTTTTTCTTAGGTAAATCCCTTTAACATTTTATGTAATGAAAGGTTGGTGATGATAAACTCCTTTAACATGCCCTTATCTGGGAAGCACTTTATCTGCCTTCAATTCTAAATGATAGCTTTGCTGGATAGAGTAATCTTGGATGTAGGTTCTTCCCTTTCATGACTTTGAATACTTCTCACCCCTTATAATGTAACAGGTGTGCCAAGATGAAGAAATATGGCCCAAATGAAAAAACAGATCAAAACTCCAGAAACAGAACTTATTTATCTTGTATAACTAAAACATTGTATCTTTCAACAATCACCTCCCCATTTCCCCCTTCCTCTAGCTCCTGTCTATCTACTCACTAAGTGTATGAGTTTACATAAGAGTGAAATCATATGGTATTTGCCTTTCTATGCCTGCCTTATTTCACTTAGCATATTTTTTTGCTCTATCCATGTTGTTGCAAATGACAGAATATGCTTGTTTTATAAGGCTGAATAAAAGCCTATTTTGTGTCTGTGTGTGTGTTTATAACAAGTATACATGATAAAGGTGGGTGTATCACATTTTTTGTTATTCATACTTTTGTTGATATTTTCTTAGTTTCTTTTTATATCTCAGCTCTTGTGAAAAATGCGGCAGTGAATATGGGATCTCTTTAAGATCACGGTTTCAATTCCTTTGGATAATTATTAAACTCAGAGTGGGATTATTACTACACAGTATAATAACCATACCTAACAATACTGTTTTTGTGTATTCAAAATTTGCTAAGTGGGTAAATCTCATTTAAGTTCTTTTCTTTTTTTCAAGTTCTTACCGAACACACAAAAATAAGCAGAATAAAGGGGGTAAGAGGAACTTTGGGAAGTGATGAAGATGCCAAAGCAGTGGTCAGTTTATGGGCCATTAAACAAAAATACAACAAAATATAGTATATTCTCACTACCTTCACAAAAATTTAATACGAAGTGTTAGCCAGGAAAACAAATCATACGCATTGCTGGATGAAATATAAATTTATATAGTTCTTTTGGAAAATCAATTGATATTATCTAATGAAGCTGACAAACCAGCAATACCTAGGAAGTCGGTTATAAACAAGGGTGGCTAATAGTGTAGTTGAGTGAAATCGGGGAAGTCAATAAAGGAACATATAGTCTCCTTGCTTTACTTTATTGGTGGGGTTAAGATTATGAGGGCAGCATGAGTTCAAGTGGGGATAAAATTTCCAAGTTTCAGGCATTGACAGGCAACAACACGACCAGGAGCCTAGGTGTGAAGGGGCAGTCTGAGCCATGGACTGCATATCAATCTGCACATTCTCAGTAAATTACACAAGTGTGAGTTTGAAAAGCATAACTTAAAAATTGTATTGCATATATAGCCCTTCAAAGTTCATTCCATAGAACACCCAAAAATGTATTTTGGCCCCCACTCTTCCTCCATCTTTATTTTCATATTTGGCAGTTTTTTAAATATAGTATAAGAATACAGTTATTACCATGTCTAAAAACATATGATATTCTAGAAATTGTATTGTCAGTTCCCCTAGTCTTGTGTAATCTGAGAGTTATAATTAGCTTCAATGTTCTTGAATAGGGTGAAGGCAAAATATGTTGGATTTTTCTTTAAAAATGCTTTTTAAGTAAATTGTTATTTATTTTTATTCTATTACATTTGTCCCAATTTTTCCCCCTTTGTCCTCCTCTGCCCACCCTACCCCCATTCTCACAGTCAATCCCCACACTGTTGTCCATGTCCCTGGGTCATTCATACAAGTTCTGTGTCTAGTCCCTTCCCCTTTCCACCATTGTCCCCCACCCTCTTCCCCTCTGTTCACTTTGTCTTTTCTTTTTTTTTCTTTTTAAATTCTATTTTATTGATTATGCTATTACATTTGTCCCATTTTTTTCTCCCTTTGTCCTCCTCCACCCAGCGTGTCTATACCTTTGGCTCTATTTCATAGTTGATTTACGTACTAAAATGTAATACACAAATTGCACTTTTAATCATATGAATCTGAAGTATTTCTGAAGTGTATAATTAAAATATTCAAATGTGAACTGATAAGCTACTTTCAGAAGCACTGGAATGCTCCTAAAGGTGACTTAGAAAAAACCCCAAACCAAACTTCCTCTGTTCTTGCCTTCTATTACACCTGATAGATATTCTAAATAATTTATTTTAGAAGTGCTTCGGAATAAGATCCTCTTCACCAGCTATTACCATAACTCAGCACTTAGTCTAGTTTGCATTTTATAGATATTTAGAAGTAGAACATATTTTCAAATGACTACAGCTCATTACCTTTAATAAGAACAGTCTCCAGCTATTTCGATGGAAGCCATTCACAACTTTTATTGGCATGTGGTATTAAATAAATGTGTTTATCTTATCCACATACTCATTGCCATCTTATAATAAAACTCTTTAAGTCCTTGACTTTTTCCCAAAACAACCTACTCTTTATAAATATATAAATGAATCAAGCAATAAATAACTGATAATTTGTTGTGTTTACTTCCTGATTGCCTGCAACATACTGTTTTGTCATCTAAGCTACCTAACTAGAGCTAAAAATGCAAGCAAGTATTTCTCTCTGTCACATAACAGTAAGGTTAAAAGATAGTTGCTACATTCCCCACCTGACTCAGGAATGTATTGTTTACCACGCTATATTCTGTATTGGATGAGTAATTTCTAGCACAATATATATTACTGGTAATGATTTTTCACTCTGAGGTTTATCCGTTAGTTTGTGGACTGCAGTTTTTATTTGTAGAAGCTTACAAATCATTTCCTTTTTCCCTCATGCTAACTTAATTAGAGAAAACCAAATTTTCATTTATTAATGTTAAAATGATGTAAACAATTCTCTCTTCTAGAACACCTAAGAGAACATATTGTGGGACTTTATTTATTACGCACACAGTATGCATAGCAGTCCTGAATTGGACTCTCAGTTTCCTCCCAGGATACTACATAACTCCAGGAAAAGACTACAACTCACAGGACAAAGTCCCTTTTCCTGCAAAATGCAAACCCTTGTTTTAAAATGCAGTTTAGACCCAACATGATAATACTTAAAGAAAAAAATTAATATACAATTGATGTCATAAGTTTAAAATTCATAAATTATGGTCTCCCTGTATAGTTTCACTGTAATATGAAATTGGCAGATTTAAATATCAATACATTCTCATCTACGAGTCTTTATTGTTTGTCTCAAGGTTCATAAATTGTCAACTAACACTCAAATGCAATGATTTTCAAACAGTGGTCAATGGTCAGTCTGAGTCAGAATCTCCTGAGACCTTGTTAAAAATGCAAATTACCTGGATGCTCGCTAGACGCTCACTAGGCCTACAAAACGAAATATCTGGAAGAAACACTCCTTTCACCAGCTCGCTGATCCATATGCAGTGATGTCTGAGAACTGGGACTGCTCTGTGGATTCTGCTTTGGGAGTGCTGTTTTTCTCTCATTGTTGTCTCTCTCTGCATTCCAGAAAACATCTGGAGGGGATGTAGGTGACTCAGGGTGGATAGGAAACTTCAATCCTGAATGAAAAAGGCCATGGGTGGGTGCAGGGAGAGAGAGACACAGAAAGCATGGAACACTAGTAAGAGTGATTCTTCGTTTATTCCCTCTGCCAGAAGTGTCAGAGAGCCAGTGAGTGGGGCTCAGAAAGGAATGTATTTTGGTTCAGCAGTCTACACTGGGTGAAATCCACAGGATCAGAATAAGGACCACATCAGCCTGCCATCCAGCTGCAGATCTGAGAGGATTTAAAGATCATTGAAGTGCAGTGAAAGTAAGGTAGAAAAAAATAACAGCAACGGAAAACCACAAATTAAAAGGTTCTCTATTTCTGACATTCTTGAAGATGTTAGAAACGTTGGCTCAGTACGTAAATAATTATATAGGACAGGCTTGAAAAGTAAAGTGCTGTGGAACAAAGAAAGGGGCACTATGCTGAAAACTGCCAGGAGGGTGAGACTTCCGAAAACGATTTCTACAGAAACTGAATCATTTGACATTCTCTCTGATACAGAAGTCATGGGTGCCAGGCAAGGAGCAGAAAGGCCCTGAAGAGGTGCACGTAACACTCCTTGTCTTCCGTGCATCTCCCGCAAATGCACCCTTTATATTAGTGCTGGGATTTAGGAAGGGAGACCACCAGACATAAACATCGACCCTAACACTTCAGTACCTATTGGCACTTAGGGGCCCAGTAGTGCCTGATGCAGTGCAATGGAATGGTACTCCTTGTGCAGGCAGCTGCATCTTTATTGGGTCCCTCAAGGGGAGAGACTGCAGGTACAACAAATAAAATACATTTAGAGATTCTTCTAAATTAGAAACCTGGGGAAAAATAATGTAACTCAAGGAACAAAACCCCACTGATTTTCCTTTCCTGATATAGAAAGAAATAGGAGACAATGTTTGGAAAGTGCACAATTTCTGTTCTTCAGAATTTTAAAGTCCCTTTATTTAAACTAGAACAAAAATTTACAAAATAAAACACCCTTCAGATTTAAAAAATGTGATATGAAGATGTAGCACAAGTTCATAGAATTTATATCACAATACAGATTTATATCCAAGTATGAAACACTTTTAAAAGCAAAAAAAAGAGAGAAATGATAAGAGTCCAGATTTTTTTAAATTAATGCCAATGATTCTTTTTATTTACTGAGTTGTCATTTTATTTTAATAGTGGGAAGTTTTCTGTTCTCTTTATCAAGTCTTTGTATTAGATGTTTGCTTTATCTGTTTTGATTTTTAATTGATCTTTTGATGTAAATTAGTTTAAGCTTTTGGACATTCCTCATCACAAGTGTGTTTTATTCTGATGTTTATGTTTGCTTTCTAAGTCAGTTTATTTTATTTATGTTCGAAAAGGTCCAGTGGAAAATGTTTCTCTTTTCCCCAATGATCCGGTTCCTCTTTTTAGAGCAAATAAGGTGGCCAAATTCTTAAGCATCTTAAAAGATACATAATGTTTATAATAAAATCTATGCATTAATGTGTATATGTGTATATGTGTATCTATATCTATGTCCAATTTCTATATACTATGGATTATTATGATGCCAATTATAGCATACCTCCATACATTTTAAAATTCATTTATGTTTATCAGATTTGTTCCATATCAACAAATCAGTACACTTTAAGAACGACATAATATTTCTTTAAGTGAATAGACCAGAACTCATTTAACTAGTCTCCCATTGGGAGACACTGAAGTAATTTTCAATTGTTTGATATTACAAACACTGCTGTGATAATATCTGTGTGCATAGGCATTTTGCATATTTATGAATGCCCTGATGGGATACAGTTGTGAGTGCATCTATAATATTGATTTTCAGAAGTGGAATTGCTCAGCTAAAGAGCATTGATGGATATTGTTTGCAAAATTGTTCATCATTAAAGTTTATGTTATTTTATAATTCTACTAATAATAGTATTTATGCCCTCGTTTTTTTACATTTAGTGTATTAAGAAACTTGATTTCTGCTAGTTTGAGGAAAAATACTCTCAGTGTCTGCTGGGTTTTGGTTCTTATTTTGAGATAGTTAAACATATTTTCATATGTGCAAGAGCTATTTCTCCTCTTCTTTGTCCAAATTGTTAAAATTAGATAGAAGATGAAAACATTTTCATAGTTTAATATTGATCTTTTCTTTTGATTATTATACGTTCTGTTTTATTCTGCATATTTTTGTGCCTCAAACAAGTGGTTAGTTGTTTCTTTAGATAAAATGTTTTCCAGAAAATAAACTCTGCTTCCCCCAAATCCCTACCCCTAAGTGACAATCTTGTTTTAGTCATTCTCATAACTTTATAATCAGTACTTATCAGATAAACAGCTTATATAAAATGTTTCTAATAATTAGTGAAGTTTTTCTTAATAAATGAATTATTTTGAATATTTCAAATCCACAATGAAGTTAAAGGAATAGTACACTAAATATCCAAGCACCCTTCCTGTAGATTCATTAATTTTTACTATTTTGCCACATCCTCTCCATATCTATACATTCATCTATCTACATATCTACATTGATGTTTACCTTATTTATACACCTATGTATCTATATAACTACCTAGCAATATATCTGCCCACATACAGACACAACCCTTTTGTTAACTTACCCAAAGTCTCTCTGAAGACATTATGACAGTCTTTCCCAGATTTTTCCCCAGTGACATTCTCCTACAAAATTGTATCCTCATGCAACATCCAAGAAAATCAGCATTATTTCAACAACATCCTCTAACGTACAGCCAGATTCAAATCCTAACAAATAACTTCAGAGTTGTACTTCATTGTTTTATTTTTATCAATCCAAAATTCATTTAATGTTCACACACTGCATTTTGTATTCTTTCTTATTTTTCAAAATTAAGAAAAAAATCTCATTGCTTTACTTCTTTTGAGGGGTTCAGGCCACTTTTCCTCAGAACAAGGAATTCTGAATGCAATCAAGTGTTTCCACTTGATTAGATTGAGGTCAATGATTTCCAGCAAAAGCACTAAGTGATGTGCTCCTGCCACTGCATTACATCACAAAGGCATTCCTAACCATGACCACTTAGTTAAGACCAAATCTCCCCATTGTTAATACATGTTTCTTCTTGATAATTTACATATTATCTGTGCAGTGATGGTTTAAGATGATGTGGATATTGTTTTTCAATTTTCACCTATGAATGCTATAGCATTCATTGGTGAAACTGACTGACTCAGATATTACATTGATGATTACAAAAAGGACATTCTGTTTTAATGACCTAAAATTGATTTTATTTATGTTGCAATTCATTTAATAAAGGGCATAATGTTAGGATGATAAATTATAATAACTTTTAAACTGTATTAAATTTTATTTAAACTCACCACCAACAAAATTCCAATCCCACAAATGCATTCATTTTTGAAGTCCCTAACTCTATTTTCATGGTTTCTATGTTTATATTATTTTATAGATCAGTCCTTTCAGTTTTAAAATAAATTTGCGATCTTTGTGCAAAACTCTTGTACAACCAAATGCAACATATTTTTAGATTTAAATTTTACTAAAATAAATCACAGCATAGATAACACTCCTGTGGATGATCAATACTTTCATAATCAGTGGAGATTAACTTATCATGGCAGGACCAGGAAAGAGGTGAGGATTTTCCAGGGAGAGGGAGCACTAATACATGGTCCGCAAGTAGAGAACACCTTAAGGGCAATAGACTATCAAGGTACAGGTGTTTAGAGGTGAAGAAAGGGGAACAGATCAATGTCTGAATGTGGATGCATTCAGTAGATGTGCATCAGTGGGATGTGAATAATCTTCACAGTTCTGCAACTGAATAAGCAGAGAGGCTATGATTTGCCTGTGTCATTCACCTCTAAGACATTGATTTATTCCATTTTGTTAAAATTGAAGGACCAGTACATAAATCTTAGCTGGATCTTATCTTGTTTTATAAATTGAAATACTTAGGTTGGTAACTAGCCATGTGAAAAGTTCATAAATATTAATGCAATGTTCTTAAATGTTTTGTTTATTGTCCATGAATAATCATGAAAAAAAACTAAAATAACTTGATTGAAAATAGGCCTTAAATGTTTGTAATACAGACTCACATCATGGGAGCTTTACTGTAATGTCATGGCTTTAACTTTTATTATTCTTTTTTATCAGTAGTATAGAGAACTGCAGTGAGGGTGACTGAGAAGTAAATGACAATGAGGGTGGCTATGACTACCAACCATAGCAAAATTCATTGCTTACATGAGGCTTAATGATCCCTGCATTTGTTAAGTATTTGAGTCTGTATACAGTTCTTCACTAATCTCACCTGAAATATCATTTATATTCAGATTCACAAAACAAAATGTTTGTCTTAAACATGGGAAAAATTTGCAGTTGCTACAGAATTATTTTTTTTACCTGGATAGTTTTAATGGGCTAAAATTTTAGAGAGTAATAATTTGGGAGCATAATAATCATAATATTTTAAAGAAAAACATATCTGAGATGGTAAATGTGGATATGTGAGTAGGTCACACCTCATTCTGATTCAGGTTTTCCATAAACCTTACTGGTCTATGCCTCGTTCTGAAGATAGGAGTTTAGGATGAATGAGGCAGAAGTTACAATTTTGTTCAATGATGTGATTATAGAGTCACACTTCTAAAATGCCCAGTGCATGAACTTGGTTTCATAGGCGTGCTCTTTTCAAAGCAATGGAACAAAGAAGCCCCTTGCCATAATGAGTAAGAGTGGATCAGCAGTCGTTCCTTTCATGTACATTGCCTATTTCACCTTTTTTCCACTTTCATTAATCATGGCTGGAATAACTCTTAAACTGTACCACAATGCTCATAGTATCACTCCTATAATATAATAAGTAATTTTTTATTCAACTAAATATGGCACAGGTACCCACAGGGCAGATGATCAGAAATGGCATTATTTCCCCTCTGGGGTCTTTTGTTTTACCTTTCATTTCCTGAAAAATGTAAGGGGCTTATGCTACCCCAAAGAGATATCAGTCTTATTCTCATAAAGAAGTGGTGTCTTGCCCTGGCTGGTGTAGCTCAATGGATTGAGCACAGGCCTGTGAAGGAAAGGGTCACAGGTTCAATTCCCAGTCAGGGCACATGCCTAGGTTTCTGGCCAGGTCCCCAGTAGGGGACACATGAGAGGCAACCACACATTGATGTTTCTCTCCCACTCTTTCTCCTTCCCTTCCCCTGTCTCTAAAAATAAATAAATATT
>PVKM010011768.1:0-32689 GCA_004027735.1 Carollia perspicillata | reverse complement strand
CAATGTCTTTGGCTATATTTTGCTTGCTTGTTTGTTTTGTTGCTTAGGTTCCTGTTAAAGGTGAGATCATATGGTATTTGTCTTTTACCGCCTGGCTTATTTCACTTAGCATAATGCTTTCCAGTTCCATCCATGCTGTTGCATAGGGTAGGAGCTCCTTCTTTCTTTCTGCCACATAGAATTCCATTGTGTATATGTAGCATAGTTTTTTGATCCACTCATTTATTGATGGGCACCTAGGTTGCTTCCAACACCTGGCTATTGTAAATTGTGCTGCTATGAACACTGGGGTGCATAGGTTCTTTTGGAATGGTGTTTCAGGGTTCTTGGGATATAATCCTAGCAGTGCAATTGCTGGGTCAAAAGGCAGTTCCATTTTTAGTTTTATTAGAAAATTCCATACTGTTTTCCATAGTGGTTGTACCAGTCTGCAATCCCACCAGCAGTGAACTAGGGTTTCCTTTTCTCCAGAACCTCTCCAACACTTGTTTGTTGCTTTGTTTATGGTGGCTATTCTTACCGGTGTAAAGTGGTATCTCATTGTGGTTTTAATTTGCATTTCTCTGATGGTTAGCGATATTGAACACCTTTTCATGTGTCTCTGAATCCTCTGTATGTCCTCCTTGGAGAAATGCCTGTCGAAGTCCTTTGCCCATTTTTAAATTGGGTTGCTTATCTTCTTGGAGTGGAGTTGTGTAAGTTCTTTGTATATTTTATCTCCAAATATATTTTAACTTCCCAAACTAAAACTCTGTACCAATGAAACAGTAACTCCTCCCCATCTTCCCTCCAGCCCCTACTTTCTGTCTCTATGAACTTGCCCATTCTAGGTACATTGTGTAAGTACAGTCATTCAATATTAGCACTTTTATTTCTGGCTTGTTTCACACAGCATATCTTAAAGGCTCATCTATGCTATAGCATGTGTCAGAATTTCACTCCTTTTTAAGGCTAAATAATATTCCATTGTATTTATATACTACATTTTGTTTATTCACTCACCTGTCAATAGATACTTGGGTTGCTTTGACTTTTGGCAAAGCAAAAGGTCACTGCTTTGGTTCCCATTCAGGGCACATGCCTGAGCTGTGGGTTTGGTCCCTAGTCAGGCATGTATAAGAGACCGCTGATCAATATGTCTCTCTCACATGGATGTTTCTCTCCCTCTCTTTTCCTCTCCCTCTCCCGCTCTCTAAAAATAAATAAAACAAGTATTTTTTAAATGCTTGAAATGTTACATCAATTATAATATATTCATATAATGAAATATTTTGCCGTTGAAAATAACATTTGTAACTCATGTTTAATAGCACGGAAACAGGGTTATACTTATAATTTAAATGATAAAAGCATCATTAAAATGTATAAGCACTGATCTCAACTATAAAAAATATGTATTGTAAAGTGCTGGCATGAAATACATCAAAATTATAATAACGTTTATCTCTAGGTGGTAGGATTATGGATTATTTTTATTTCCTTTATATTGTTCAAGTTTCTCACAATAAGCTTCCATTATTATAATAACAAGAAAGTTACTTTAAATCACAGTGTAAATGCTCACAATTTATAGACAAATAAAATGCTTAAAATTACATCTTAATGTTAAATCATCAGAGATAAAACTGGAGAGACAAAATGGTGAAAAAAACATCAGGATTGGAGAGTTTGACCTCTGAGCTGGATAATGTACTAGCAAGTCAAAATCTCAGAGTCTTTACCTACAAGATGAGATAACAGTACCTACGAAGGAAGGTGGATGTTAGGATTACATCTGATATGTATTTAGATGTCTTATCCCAGTACTTTGTAACCCTCAACAACATCAACCATTATTAATATGATAATATTTAACTACTTCATCTGGATATATTTTAGAAAAGAAATCTAAGATCTCTTTGCTTCAGGAGAGCTCAGCCAATCAACACACACTGACAAGATCACAGAGGTCTGCTTCTCACAGCCCTAGAGTCCCCATGTACTTTGAGAAAATAAACCAAAGATAAAAGGGATATTCAGAACACAAGCCTATGTGGAAATTAAAGGGGATAAACACCAAAGAGGTGTTACTAGCTTTTAAACTTTAAGGGTGGCTATAAAGGGCAGGTTCAGTGACAGAAAGCTCTGGCTGTCAGAGACTCAGCTATGCTTGGGGGCAGTTAGCAACTAGGGGAGAGTTTTCTCACTGCCCTGCCTGGGGCACAGTGACAATTCTGCCTTTGTATTCTGTGTGTAGCTCCTGTCTCCTCCAGTGCCAAGAACTGAAAAAGCTCAGGCCACCAGCTCATGTACCATCTTTGACACCTTTCTCTCCCTCTTCTACAGTGTTCAGTTTTTCTCCAAATCCTACTCTTTTGACTCTCTAAACATCTCTGATCTGTATATTTCTTTGTGTCCTCATTGTCACCACCCTAAAACTACAATATCCTCTGTTGTTTACCTTCTGTCTCACCCCTCTTCAATCTCTTTTCTGTACAACAAAGTTTTGCAAGCATTCAGTCCTATCATGCCTTTCTGTGGTGAGTCTTTTAATGGTTTGTCATTGTTATTGCTCTTTGGATGAAGTCTGAACTCCAGCTTCCCTTAGTACCCTCTCTCTCAAATCTTTGAAAGAAGTAGGGCTCTCCATTCCACTTTATCTTCCTCAAGCACTCTTTGTGTTCAAACCGTTTTCCACTCTTCACATATATGTCATGAACTGAATGTTTGTGTCCCTCCAAAATTCATATGTGGAAGTCTCAACCCCCAAAGTGATTGTGTTTGGAGATAGGGCTTTTAGGAGGTAATTAAGGATAAATGAGGTCATAAGAGTGGGGCTCTTATCGAATAGAATTATAAGATGAGACACCAGAGCACATTGTCTCTCCCAATGCTCTCTCTATTCTCTCCTATCCCCTCTGCTTTTCCCCTCTGCTGTTACTGTAGGTAGTTAGCTAGTTATTAATGAGGAAGGAAGCAAAGGGAATCAGACATTGTTGCGCATAATCCACTGGAGAGCATGGGCCTGTTTCCTTCACCAGGAAGCTAGAGCAACACTTACAGACTCACACCCCAGGGGACTGCTGCTAAGGAGACTTGATCGAGGAGCAGACAGGAAATGTCCCCAGGGACACTGTCTGCCCTCTGTACTGTATTGCTGGTGGGATCAGAGGGAGGCAGGCACATGTGCAATAGAAGTCAAACTGGCACAGTGAGGGGGGGCAGTATTTGACAAGAAAGGCCTATTAGTCTAACCTGGGAAAGGGGTCAGTTGGCTGGGATGTGGACCCATTACAAGCCCATAAAAGCTTGAGAGGTTGATTGGTTATTTTGAAAAAGCACCTGGTCCATCCCAAGTCTGAGATAATATAAATCATCTCAACAAATAAGCTCTCCCTCACTCTCTCAGGAACATGGGCTCACCCCATTCATTCACATGTTCTCTCCATAACCACGTGGCTCTAGCAGCCGTGTGGCTAGCATCCACATGGACTCCAAATGCAGGCTCCAGGGAGGAGTCTAGGTACAGAAGCACAGCTGGGAACAGGGCTAAGAGTACTTGAATGGGGACTGAAACTGCTTGCTTAGCAGTCACTTCAGGCTCCAAACAACTAAGCTTTAATATAAAACAGAAACTCTAGATACTGGCTTTTGTTTTGGCCTTGCTAAACACATGGTTGGACTTTTTTCGTGGTGGGACAGACAAAGATGGGACACTGGGAATCCAAATGCAGCCTTCTATTTCCACCTAAATAAATCTGGCCACACCAGTCTCCTGTGCGTGGGTCTACGAGATGCTTTTTTGGGGATCCCGTAAAAGAGCCCTACTTCCACCAGCAACAAATGGCGCCCAATGTGGGGCTTCCTGTTTGCTTCCTTCCTTTATTAATAACTAGCTAGCTACCTATGGTAACACTGCCACCTGCCAATACCCCATGTGAGGACACAGCAAAAAGGAAGCCATCTGTAAGCCAGGAATAGAACTTTAATCAGAAACCAAGTTGACTGACACCTTGATCTTGGACTTCCCAACCTGCAGAACTGTAAGAAATAAATGTCTGTTACTTAAGCCATTCAGTCCATAGTGTTTTGTTATGGCATCCCTAGCAGACTGATACACCATATCCTGAACACCTCCACTTTTCTCCGCCATCTTTTAAGACTCCAACACAGGCAATTTTTTTTGTGTGTGGGAAGCCTTCCCTAAATGACCCATCTGGGTATAGTATCCATCCCACATGCTGTCCGAGTATTGTGTCCCTGCCATCCTATCTTTCATCACAATATAATTATCTCATGTTTTATATTTGGATTCCTACTGATCTAGACATCATGTAGCCAAAGAACCCAACTCTGTGTGACCTCAGGATCAGGCACATCTGATACAGTGATGTCTTTTTGAATACTTTGTTAAATTGATTTGACTATTTGAAAGGGTAGGCTAGGTTCACTCTTCCCTCTCTCTCCTAGCTATGAAAAATATCGATTGAACTTTTTGAAAAATATACTGAAGAAAGAACCAAGAGATGAAGTCTTTTAGGGAAGTAAACTGATTTATAAGAGAATGGTGTTTTACATGATTTGTAAATATCTATGAGACTAAAACCAAATAAAGAAAGGTATTGTAAAAGATTTTCTAAGTCCTTTATAAATCTTCAACGAGTCAGATGACATAGTAGCTAAGGGCAAGGGGTTTCCAGTTTGGCTGCCTCCAGTGGAACCCTAGCTTGCCACTTACTTGGTGTGTGACTTTAACTTAATTTCTTTGTCACTCATGTCTTCAGTGGTGCATTGGGAACAATAAATAATACCCGACTCCTAGAATTGTTGGGAAAATTGAATGAACAAACAGGTAAAACTTTTTAGACTAATATTCAGCAGATACTAAGTACTTGATAAATGTTAGCTACTTTAATTTTTTAAATTAGTCAAACAGGTTCAAAGAAATGCAAGCTCTTTGTTTTATTACCCAAAAGGCCTCAGATTAAAGGCTGAGACTAGACACTTTTAGGCATTGTTAAGAGTTATTGATTTCCTTGACCTGTCTTTCTGAGATTGCCATCTCAAACACACAGTATTTTATTTTATTTATACCTCACTGTGTTCCAAAAAGGATTTCAGGGAGATTACAGATGCACACAAAATACAATGAGAAACATGAGTTAAAGTCACAATGAAAGAAGAGAGAAAAAGTTGGGCTAGGAATAAATACTAAAAATTATGAGCATGTTAAGATTTAGGGTGAACTACTAAATCAAGAGAAGCTAGGGTAGAAACACTGTTTTAATTTCTCTTTCAACTTGCCCCTTCCTCCTCACTTTTTTCCCCCTCAAGATGATTTAAATGTTATTTTAATTTTTTAAAACCCAAACCGTTTAAGGTACTTTCAGCCTCAATTCTATGCTAGCGGATGAACACTGAGTTTTCATCTTTTGGTTCATGAAGCTATATTTAAACTTGCAATAAGATATACACATTCATTAATAGGAATGAAGGAGCCTAATGCTGATTAGGCACCTGTGACCTGCCGGATACCACTCCAAGCTCATTCTGTGGCTGCTTCTGTGCTACACTGGCATCATTGGGGTGGCCATGACAGGGACTGTCTGACACCAGAGCCTAAAATATTTACTACATTGCCCTTTACAGAAAACGCCTGCCAGCAAAACTAAAAACATGGATTGCAGCGATACTGTTTTCTTGTGGGCTTTTCTTTGTTACAAGAATTTTCTCTGAAATCCTGTTTGTGGACGAAAAAGGGGCCACATACTATGCCTGACAAGCCCAGGGGAGGGGTGCAGGGAGGGTCTTAGAAACCCAGAGACCTAAAGCAACCCCATAGAAATGAAGACTTCCCAATAAAAGCGAGTCACGACTGGTAGTTCTGTCCTAGGTTGGTATCTTCCCTGACAAAGGGCCTTAGCTTAATGATGCCTATCCATCGTCTTTTTGCCTCTACCATAACACACCTTAATGTCAGGGCAATTTCCTTTTTCCAATCCTGTCAGGGCACAATCTCCTACCAGAGCAGGACATGCAGAACCCCTCATTGTTATTGTTATTGTGTTCATTGTTCATTGTTAACTATCCTATGCCCACCAATGTAAAAGAAGTATGTGTCTACCCCTTTTACCTTTTACCCGATCTCTGAGATTTCCCCACTTTGCTTTCTCCTGCCTCCCTCATCTATCATGAATGGATTTCATGTAAGCCCCGATGGCTTCCCCTTTGATACTGATGTATAAATTAAGTGGTAAAACTGCCATCTTCTGGAGCCTTCTCTCAACCCGTTGAGATTTTGCTTCCTGACAATTGTGATCAGTTGGGCTCAAATAAACTAAAAAATTCTGACAAGTTTGGATGTTTCTTACATTGACATATTTTCCATTTAAAAATATTTCTAAAGATTCCGCTCAAATGGTATTTCGTCTGTGAAGCCTTCTGTTGTGGTCTGCCTCCTATATGTTTCCACGGAAGTGTTAGACTTTTCTATATGCGCAGCTTTCATACCGCATGGTAATCGTTTCCCTGTCTGTCTCTCAGACAAGCCCATGAACTTCATGATGGGGAGTCTTTTTTTAGGGCCTAAGCCAGGCCACATTGATTTTATAGCACAATGAGAGAAAATTACTTCCTTACCTTTACAGTTTACAGAGCATTTTCATAATGATTTTTATCTTCCTATTTACTCAAGTGTCACCTGATATAAAAAACACCCTATATAAAAAAAAGTTCATTATATTCTAACCCCTTTACTCAACTTTATATTATTTTTATAGCACATATAACTACTTGACATGGCACATGTTTGATTTATGGTCCTTCTCTCCACACTCCCCTAGAATGGAAGCTCCGCATAGGCATTCGGGCTCTATAGTTCACTGCCACGTTCTCACTGCCTGGAAACTGCTTGGAACCTAAGATTAATAGATCTACTCCTATACCCATTTTATAGATACTAAGGAAACCAAGATAAAAAACTTTTTTTTAAGTGGAAGGAGTTTTATTTGACTTATATAATAGTCATTTTTTCCCCTTTGGAAAAAAAAGACTAACTTATACGTTTAAACTTTCCTATATAAATGTCATTTTTGAGAACCATCATTTTTGAAGCTATGGTCCAGTTTCTAAGAAAGCAACTTTTTAAAAAAAATATTAGTTACTACTTTATCTGTATATCTATCTATTCACTGAGGTTTTAGCCAAGAATTTTTTCCAGTTTTACTGAGGTATAATTCATAAATAAAATTGTGAGATATTGGAAATGTAAAAACATGATGACTGGCATATGTGTACACTGTGATGGATTCCTATTGAGTTAATTATCTTATCCATCACCTCACATACTTACCTTTTTTGAAGAAGTTTGAATCAATTGCCTGCAGTCACACTGACTGCAATTGTTGAGTCAAAGGCTAGTAAATGGCGCCACAGGAGACAAGACGTGGGTGGGGCAGGGAGAAAGAAGACAGAGAAATGAATCATGTTCTTTGAAGACCAAATGTGGCAGGAGGAGGATTTGGGTCAAAGGGTAGAAATGAAAACCACCCACGTCTCAACAGTAAAAGTAGTGGCAATAGCACTAGCATTTCCCTCACTTCATCGTCTAAGGAGCTGCTGAGTGCAAGAAGCTCTTCTACTGTGTGTACCACTAAACAAGGAAAACATTTCCAGTGAAGCTCTGATATGGCGCAAGTTAGGGGGTGCATCCTCATTTCAGAGCTGCTAACGTGGGAAATGTATGTGTTAGAACCAATGTCTTCACAGTAAAGTTAACCACCATGCTCTCCCTCTCTTGCTCTACCACCACCGCCACCACCATTTCTTAATTCCTACTGGCTTTACAAATGCCCTGGGAGTTTTTTCTTTTAAAAACTTAATTAATTAATTAATTTTTGGAGAGAAGGAGAGAAAGAAACATCGATGTGTGAGAGAAACAACAATTGGTTGCCTCGCGCACACCCTAAACTGGGGACCTGGCCTGCAACCCAGGCATGTGCCCTTACCTGGAATCGAACTGGCGACCTTTTGATTTGCAGGGTGACACCCAACCCACTGGGCCACACCAGCCAGGGTTGGGTTTTTTTCAATTCTTAAAACAAATTCTGCTTTTTAGAAGAAGAAACTAAGCCTTGCAGCAACTAAATTATTTTCTCAAGTTCACAGCACTAATGTAAAATTTAGGGTTCACAGCTACCATGACCATGTGACAGAAATCCAGCAATTGGGACTTAGCAAGAAGAGCTTGCAATAAATTTTTAGAAATTCATTCATAACTATTTAATGATCATCTCTATAAGATCCATTTTTAGTACATTACCACAGATCATTAAAAGAAGTAACCCAAATTGCCATTTAAAAAAACATTATTACACCAAAAATTAATAATAATGCCTATAAGAGCATCTGATTAGTCAATCAAATTTCAAATGATTTTAAATTTTTTCAAAATAACAACTTCATTGAGGTATAATTTACATGCAAAAATTCCAATGATGTTTTAAGCAAAAAAAATTCAATGATGTTTTAGTACATTCACAAAGTTGTTCAACCATCACCACTATCTAATTTCAGTACATTTTTATCACTTAAAAAAAAACCCATACCCATTATTAATCACTCTTACATACTCACAATATCCCCAGACCTAGGCAACCACTTATCTTTCTTTTCATCTCTATGGATTTACTTATTCTAGATATTTCGTACGAATGGAATTACGTAATATCTGGCCTTCTGTGGCTTCTTTCACTAAGCATGTTTTCAGGGCTTCCCATGTTATGGCATGTATCAGTATTTCACTCATTTTTGTGGCTGAATATTATTCCATTGTATAGATACACCACATTTTATTTATGCATTCATCAGTTGGTGGATATTTCAGTTGGTTTTACTTCTTGGCAATTCTGAATCATGCTGCTTTGAATATTTGTGTATGAGTTTTGTGTAAACACCTACTCTCCATTCTTTTAGGTATGTACATAGGCATGAAATTGCTGGGTCATATGGTAACTCTATGGTGAACTTTTTGAGGAGTTGCCAAACCTTTTCATAGCGACGGCCCCACATTACATCCTCAGCTGCAGTGTATAATGCCTTCAATTTCTCTGCATCGTCATCAACACTTGCTACTGTTTGTCATCTTTCTAATTATAGCCCTACGAGAAGGTGTGAAGTAATCTCAGTGTTGTCTCATGAATTTTTTAAGTATTATAATTGCATAATCTCTGAAAATTTGGCAAATTGTCTTAAAGCCATAGGTATACACATTCATTTCTATTAAATTCTCAGGGCTCAATCTGATGGATTTTGAAAACACCTCTGTGGAGTAAGTTGGTAGGAGACGCATCATTTCCAAGAGCTATAAGCTGAGCAAGTCTGCCGGCCAAGAATAAATCATCCTATTCACAGCTTACTGCTTTGTTACCAGGTCACTCCGTCCATGGATAAAGAGTGAGAGAAATAAGAGACATGGAAGAAGACTCCCTGAATTGTGCACTCCATTAGAATATCCAAATTTAAGGCAGTACCTGCACCTACAATATGTCTTTTTATGATTTGTCCCATTTGATTTTAAAGCCGGGAAGGTGACAATAAAAAGACTCTGTATCATGTAAAATGACACATTTATTTTTCATATTTGTTCCCCAAAGAGATAGCATTGCAAAGAAATAGTATCTCTCTGAAAGCCAAAGTACTTCCATCATTTATGAACTCTCCACAGCACTGGCGGGAAAG
The DNA here is from genome assembly GCA_004027735.1 of Carollia perspicillata. Classification (NCBI taxonomy): domain Eukaryota; kingdom Metazoa; phylum Chordata; class Mammalia; order Chiroptera; family Phyllostomidae; genus Carollia; species Carollia perspicillata. The sequence goes on along the minus strand of PVKM010011768.1, from coordinate 22,972 downwards.
CAAATATTTCAGTTGTCAAAAATCAAGACACATTTAACTGGGGACACAGGGTCTTGTTATAAATTCCGTATGCATATGTGTGCATGATCTGTTTTATATCAGATACCTCAGCCATAAGAAATCATTGTGTGCTGCTGTTTGTCAATGAGAATAAGACTGTAATGTTTATATAATAAGTTCTTTTTTGATGAAACAATAGTCAGAAGCAAAAGAAAAACAAAATATTACCCTCCAAAGAAACTCAAACCAGTTGAACCAAGCACCCACATTCTAATCTGTCCAGCACTTATTGTAAAAATTACTTCTTTAATATCTACCCTTGGGGAAAAAAAGAAAGGAAACAAAGGAAAATCTTTTAAGTTGTGAAGTCGTAACTCTTAAATGTGTATTTTATTTTATCAAAAAGGTATTGCTAAATATTTTTTATTTTTTTTAATCAGTCTGTCTCATGTCTATACATTGTTTGAGTTTCTAGTGATAGTCAATTACTTGATGCTTCTTTGAATACCCACTGTGTTAATCAGTTCGTTGAATATATATTGAGTACCTAGTACAAAGGCACCAGGCAAGGCTAGCCTTCTCTGGTTGGTCTGTATGATGTCAGCAGTGAGAACTTCCTTGCTATCCAGAGTGATCTGACCAGATAATTGCATCACTAATCCTTCGCCTACTTCAAATCTGTTTCCAAAGGCCACCTCGTTGAGAAACAGCCTGTCCAAATCTGAAAACCTCCCTCCCACACCTCCAGCTCAAACCTTCCTCCCTCTCTCTTACTTTTCTTCAAAATACTTACTACCTTCTAATCTCATTTATTTTATTTTTTAAAAGATTTTATTGATTTATCTTTAGAGGGTGAGGGAAGGAGAGAGGGAGAGAAATATCAATGTGTGGTTGCCTCTCGTGTGTCCCCCACTGGGGACTGGCTTGCAACCCAGGTATGTGCCCTGACTGGGAATAGAACCATGATTGTTCAGTTCGCAGGCCCGTGCTCAATCCACTGAACTACACCAGCCAGAACTCTAATCTCATTTATTTAGTTGTGCATTTTATTATCTGTTTTCCCCACTACAATGCAAGCTCTAGCAGGGCAGGAATTTTTGTCTGTTTTCTTTTCCTTCCATTATTGGCACTTAATGCTCAATAAATATTTCTCAAATAAGTGAATGAAAAGGGCCACTATTTATTGAGTCCTCCCAGTTTTTGACTTGCCACATGCTTTTGATTTTATACTTTAAAGCATATTTATTAGCCCTTTTTAAACTTTGATTTTAATTTTGGATAAACACTTCATATTTTGTTTTTCTTTTCTTTTCATTTCATTTCTTCCAGTTACTTATCTCAGTTTTATTCTGGGCTTTTCTTCCCATTCTGTATGTTCTCCCTTGTCATGTAAGATGCTCACCTGACTTCATCCTGTTGATGGGTCCCAGTGTACTCAACCCTCTCCACTAAAACCTACACTCTACTCTCTGTACGTCATCTGTGCCTTGAGTACCTCAAACCGAATGTGTCCCAAACAGGAATGATCACTTCCCCCAAAAGCTGCCGTGGGCTAATGAGCTCTGTCTTGGTTAACAATGTCACTGATACCCGGGCTCCTAAGCTACCCACGTCAGAATCCTCAGTTCCTCCCTCTGCTGATCTGGTGTGGGCTAGCTCTCCACGCCCACCCTGTCACTTTCTTAGCTTAGGCCTTTGCCCTCTTGCCCCGAGGCAATAGCAAGTTTCTCTGTACAGTGTCAGCACAGGTTCAGAAAACCTCACAGACCTACTACACCTACAGCTAGGCTGAGGTCTCTCCGCACTGAGTTACAACGGCTTGTGCAGTGTTTGTGGAGCGGAAGCTGCCTTGCTGGATGATTGCTGCTATGATCAGACAAAAGCCGAACATCGCCACGTGTGGGCCGGACGTGGGGCGGGGATCGATCATCTGAGGCGGCTTGTGAAAACAAACAAACAAAAGACAGGCTCTAACTCGGGGAACTGACCTGACTCTAGCAGCTGGGTCTCCGTGTGGTCCTCAGCTGACCTGGTGTTCCCAACTCGGCCATGGTGTTCTCAGAATCTCCCAGAACTCTAGTATCTGGCAGGGTCACTCTTTGATTGGAATAAATTGTCATCAAACAAACAAAACAAACTTTATAATCTTATCTAAACACAGCCCAAAACAAGGTCAGTGGGTAAACCACACACACACGCACACACAGAAGTCCTCTCTCCCAGCTAATGTGAGTGACTGCTGCTTCCGTAACAATTACAGCTTCAGCCTCCTTCCAGTCTTCCTTTATTCTAGATGCGGTGTGAGAGCCGCTCATAGAATTACCCCAGAGAGCATCCAAACCGGAGCAAAGTGGGTCTACTGGCTTTGTTCCTGGTTGTCTTTGGCTGGGAGGACGTGGACCCTGGTGTGGAAACTCAGCTCTATACTTGATTGAATCAATCAAGCCATTTCTTTTTGGCAATATTAGCTGCTGGGTAGGCAAAGGTAAGGCAGGTGAATCAAATTCAGGCTAGAATTCAAATGCTTGGGCAGTCCAGAGAACCCACATACCAGAGTGAATACATGGTTAAAGAAAAGAGGTCACTCGCCATGTCCAATCCCCATGGACTACTGTTTTCAGATAAGCTGTGCCTTTAGGGAATGTGTTCCTTGAAAAAAAAAGGAAGCAAAACAAAAATATATATTCCCAGAGTGATCACATTGCTCTGAGCATTTTTCTAGGCACTGCGTATACAGTAGAAACCAAATATACAAACTCTCCTTGCTCTCTTGGATTTACACTCTAATCGGGTATAAAAGACAATATATTTAAGTGTATAACTCTGAAAAAAGAAAACTATCAGAAAGTAATGAATAATATGAAGATTGTTAATTTAGGGAAAGTTAAGTCTTGGCAGTTCCTCTAGATTGGGTGATATCAGCAGAAACCTATCTCAGGAGGTGATGTTTAAGTAGAGCTCTGAAGAGCAGCAGGAGCCAACAGGATAGAGATCAGAGAGAGAGAGTATTCTAGGCAGAATGACCATCTAGAACAAAGGCTCTAAGGAACTAGAAGAATTGTCCTTGTTAATTTGAGCTGCTGTAACAAAATATCATAGACTGGGTAACTCAAATAACATTATTTCTCACAGTTCTAGAGGCTAGGAAGTCCAAGATCGGGTACTAGCAGATCTCGTGTATTTTCCTTGATTATTGGTTAACTTTTGAAACCTAAGAACACAATCACAGGATACAATAAACACCCCTATTTCTGGGAGCATGATTATGATGTTATGTTTAAAGTCAGTGGAAGTATGTGCTGGTAATAAAGCTGATTTTATCACAGTTTAAGGCATGAATACTTAATTTCTATAAATTTCATTTCTTCAACTAAAACATTTTGAGTTGCAGACCAGGAAAATTCCACCTTCTCAGGCTTACATGTACTTTCCCCAGGAGACCGACGTGGATATTTCTGGCTGCCACTCAGGAGGCCAGCACTCTCACAGTGGCGTTTGAGTCTGCCCCAGCCTTGCTGATGATAATGCTCAAACAGGAAAATGGAATTTTAAGGCAATCGACTTAATTCTGGAATCAATAGCCCTTGTATTTGTTGTACTTAAATCCCCAAATCCACTTTACCAGAATATATTACCTTCAGGTGCCTCCAGACAAAGGGTTTAGAGACGGCCAGGCACTCGGTAAGCAGGCGTGAGCGCCTCTGACTGTCTGTGGGGAAACGCCCCTGTGGTGCAGTGCCCATCAGTCAGAAGGGGACCGCAGCAATGCGGAGATCACAATGGCGGAGCGAATGTGAAGCTTACTCCTCTTCACCGCGTTCCTGGGTGTCTGGAGGGGGGTTATCCCCAGACATGGCCTAGTGCCTAGGATGGCTCCCTCACGAGGTCAGCCTCACTCAAGTCCAGTGATTCCAAAGGGCAAAGTGAGCCCCAGAGCGGGGAGACAAAAACCCCATAAATGCCAACTGAAACATTGCTTTGTCTAAGTGTGCAGCCTCTTGGAGGTTATTGTGGTAAAACATGGACATTTAGGACTGATAATATAGAGGTTGTGGGAAGATTTTTTTGTCAAGACATGTCTTAATACCATGGACACCCCGAGAAGACAACTGTAGTTGGATAGGAAGCAGTAAGGGACTCCCAGAAGCGAACAGTGGCCATGGCTGGGTCTCTGTGGCATTATTTCCTCATGGATCCTCTAGGAAAATCACAGCCATCCAGCACGTTCTGAATGGCAAAATGACTGGAGCAAACTGTGACTATAGTGAGAGAAATACTTTAGGACCAGGATTCCTTAATCTGGCTGAACATCAGAGTCCCCCAGGATCTTAAAAATAAATTAATTAATTCATAAGTACATTGTGTCAGGTTGAATTATGGCCCCCAAAGACATCCTAATGTCCACATCCAAATCCCCATACATGTGATTATGTTACCTTAGGGGGTCTGCAGATCATCGAGTTAAGGATCTTGAGATGGGGAAAGTATCCTTGATTATCAGAAGGAACAAATGCAGTCACAGGGGTCCTTTAAGAGGGAGGCAGGAAGGTCAGCGTCAGTGGAGATGAGACTAAAGCAGAGGTAGGTCCAAGTGATGGCGGGGGTGGGGGGCCCTAAGTGGAGAAATGTAGACAGTTTCTAGAAGCTGGAAAGGGTAAAGAAACATTTTTTCCTAGACCCTCCAGAAGGAACCCCGTCCTACTACTCATTTAGACTTCCCTTGTCTAGAATATAAGAGAATAAATTTGTGTTGCTTTGTGTCACTCACTTCGTAATTTGTGACAGAAGCATTAGGAAATTAATGGAGAAACTTCATTCAAGTCCATTTCACAAATCATAAAGGTAACAGGTATTTACTGCCACAATGAGATAAAACAAAGATATAAAGGAAAAAAAATAATCCCCAACCTCTCCATTCTCAACCTCCCCAAAGCTCATCTCTTGAGCCACCTGACCTTTTCCTAAACACGTTGGTAGTTCCAGTCCTTTAGTAACTGCTTTTAGTTTAGAGGAGTTCACTTTAAGCATTAAGGCCTTTTAACTAGTCAAACTGCCCTGCTGACATGTCCTCTCACTAAGAAAGGCAGATTGTACAAATGGCCACAGATTACTCCACTGTCTCTAACCAGGCTTCTTTGAAAACTGATTTGCAGCCCTGGCTGGGTGGTTAAGCTGGGCATGGTCCTGTGCACCAAAAAGTTGTGGGTTTGATCCCCAGGCAGGGCACATACCTAGGTATGTACAGGAGGCAACCAATCGATGTTTCCCCCTTCCTCTCTCTAAAATCAACAAACATATCTTCATGGGAGGATTAAAATTTTTTTTTAAAGAAAAAGAAAGAAAGCTGATTTGCAGTAGTGCTTATCAAAAGGCAGATTCTATTTCCCAAACTAACTTGGGGTTTGGCCACGTGGCTTGTTTTGGACAGTGAGAAAAACCCAAGTAGAGGCTGTAGGGAATTCTGCTATTTACACGAACTAGGCCAAGGTGAAGCCAACGCAGACTGGAAGAAATTCCTACCCAACTCATTGAATCATGTTGACTAATAATGCTAAAATTAAGCCACTAAGTTTCCAGATGATCAGTTATAAAGTAAAAAGTAACTAATTCATTAATTGAAGCTTTTGACATCTTCTCAGGTGCCAAAGGAATTTGACTTTTCTCCCTGGGTCTTCATTTCTGAATAGAATGATGTGCCCACTTAACCCGTATCAAACTGAGATATCCTACAGTCCAGTCTCAATCAAGAGTCACTTTCAAAGATACAGTGGTAAAAGAAACAAAAAACAAACAAGTATCTAGATCAAATTAAAGTCAACTAAAATCTTTGTTGAAGTTGCTTGAGAAAACGCCAATGGGAAATTACATTAATAATGCACTGCAAAAGTTCTTAAAATCTTCTGTCCCCGTTTTTCTCTTTCTCACTCTGTTTCACATGTGCCAGCTGCCCCCAAATGCAAAGTCCTTTTCTCTCTCTTCTAAAATCTCCAAAACTTTTTTCTCACCGTTGGTCTACTGCATTTCCCTCTTCCTTCTAGAGTAACGCCCTGCCTTTTCCGATATGGATAAGCAAGCTGACAAGCACTCCTCTGTATTTTTCAACATGTCCAATACCCCGATGTCAACTGCATATAAACTGACGTCAGTATTGAAGGTGGAAAACATAGAATGATCCTTTTGAAGGGGGGTTGGGGCAGGAGCCAGGGCAGGTCTGTGAATAGTCATAATAATAACACGTCTGCTCGGTCTCACACGAATCTATGGTGGGTAAAGACACTAGTGCAATTCACAGTTAAGTGTGAATAAAGCAGCTGAGAAGCTTATGGCAGATCAATGTAAAAGCTTTCTAACAAAAAATAATCTGCCACTAACGTTTCAGATGATCTCAGTGGAACATGGGAATTGTTGGTAATTGTGGGTGAGGGGTTGAAATGAGCCACTCTTGGAGGAGAGCTTAGAAAGTAAGTCCTGATAGTGACAGACAAACAGGTTTACACTGCTTTGTTAAAATTTGAAGAGAAAATACGAGAAGGAAAAGCCTAAGATAATTCAGGCAGTCCAGTTCAAAGCAGAGGCTATTTCAGCTGGAAGAACATTCACTTTATAAATCAATTTAGGGTGAATTGCTGTCTTTATACAGTTCAGGATTTCATGCAGGCGATCTTTCAAAATCTCCCAAGAAAGGTTTATCGTTTCTTTCTTATAATTGTTGCACATTTTCCTTTATGCTTATTCTAGGTGTGTTGTTATACAGTGCCATAAATATGAGTATAACATTAGCTTTCTATAGTTTAAACATTTTAATATTTATCGAAAATAGTAGTCATATAAACAGATTTCATATTTCTCCATTACTTTGGTGAAATTCTTAATTATTCTAAGATTTTCACTAGCTTTCTAAGGTTATAATTTTGTCGATCAAAAATAATAATTCCTCTCCTCCTTCCAGTAGTTATGTTTCTTATTTCTATTTTGTGCCTTATAAATTGGCAGGAATATTCAGAAAAATGTTATGTAATACCTGAGGCAACATACTTTTCTTTTTTCTTTATTTTAATGAAAATGCCCTTGGCGCTCACCATCTACATGAGGCTGGCTCCTGACTAAAGAGAAAACCTACTTATTCAAGTTGAAGAATTATCCTTTTTTGGTCAAGATTTGAAGAATTCTTTCAGAAGTTAATGAGTACTGTTGAATTTACAACTGTTCTTGAAAGCAACAAAGATAAATTGAAACACAATTTTCATATACTTTGAATGTGTCCAATAATAGAAATTTTCATGTACTACTTATGAAAGGGTTTAAATGTCACTGGACACATTAAAGTTATGTTAAGAATATGTTCCCATCTATTTTATGTGTAACGGATTTAGAATAAACAGCAATGCAAAAGCATGACAGGAACCTTGAGTTTCTACTCTTTCTTTTTATTTAAGCTTAAGTAATAACTCAAACCCATAGTTTTTCTTATGCTTATTCAAGTACTTTTGAGCTTGTGTCACAAATATTTTTTTCCATGCAGGTTACAATACATCAGATTTGATTAATGCAGAAAGCTCTGACAAATATTTTAGTGAGTTGATTTGTACCTCCTAATGTTTGAAATTTATATCGTTAGTTGACAGGCTGGCTAAGGCAATAAAATACTGAGAAATAAAAATACAAGCTTGTTATTCATTAACATATGCTTTTTGTGTCAGCACTGTAACATTCTGCATTTTACGAATTTTGTTTATATGCTGTAGTTTTATTGGAAGTAACAAATTATTGTAATATGAATTTCTCTTGAGTTAAAAAGCAATAGTCTGAAGACCCAGTTTTATGTGGTTTGTTTAGCTTTTCTGGCTTTACCTCCTAGAAAAGATCCTTTTAAAATAAATCTTTTTTTCAGCATCTTAATTTGAAGATTTGCCTGGGATTTCTTTTGGAGGAAATGTGTAGATTCTCTCTACTCTTTGATTCACTTATTCACAGCACTTATTGAACACCTACTATGTGCTTTACATACTTGAATAATACTTGATAATGCATGGATAAAACAGAGATTCCTATACGAGAGAAGTTTACATTCTAGCAGGCAATAAACAGGAAATACATAAGTGAATTATGTGGTTGGTATGTTGGATTCTGTATGTTAAGTATTTAGGGGGGTTGGGGCAGGGAATAAGTGCAGAATACAGTATAAAATAGTGCTCAGTAAGAAATTAAAAAGTGCTCTGTATAGGCTTCAATGGGATGAGAGTTGTGAAAAGATTTGACAAAGGCCTGGGAATTAGCTCAGACTGTATTTAAGGGGAAGTGGATTCCTGAAAAAGGGAATAGCTGAAGGCAACATCCTAGGGCAGAAGTGTGCCCGCTTGTTCAAGGGACAAGAGCAGAGAGACCACTGTGACCAGAGCAAAGTGACTGAGGGAAAGAGGAGCAGAAGCCAGAAAGGTAAATGAAGGGTGACATGGAATTACTGCAAAAGCTTTGGTTTTCATGGGGTGGGGAGACATCAGAGGGTTTTGAGCAGAAACTGACATAACAGACTTTGCAAAACTCACTCTGGTTGTGGTGCTGACAGTAGCCTGCAGGGGGCGAGGGGAGAAGCAGCGAGACCTGATAGAAAGCTATTTCGACATCTAGTGTGGAGGTGATGGTGCTTTCAACCTGGGGCAGGAGGGCAAGTGGGGAGAAGAGGTCAGATTCTGGGTGTACTTTGAAGGTAGAGCCACAGGGTTTCCTAATGTAATTGGTGAGGATTTGAGAGAGAAGGATCAAGGAGGATTCCAAAGTTTGGGGCTGAGCGGATCGAAGAAGCCGGCTGACATCAGTTGAAATGGGGAGAGTCACAATGGAAGGGACTTGGAGGGAAGTAGAAGTCAGGAGTCTTGCTTTGGACTCAATGAGCTCCATTCTTCTCTTAGAGGTGAAAGTAGAGACATTGAATAGGGGGTTGGATATAGATGAGACTGAAGGTAGATTTATAAATTTGTAGTCATCCGTTTATAAGAGATATTTAAAACTATGTTTCAAATTTTAATCCTGTATCATGGATTCTGTACAGGAAAACGTACATTTAACAGATGCAGATATTAGGGCACAAAATTAAAAGTATAAAAATGTCCAAGTTAAACAGATTCAGGAATCTTCTCTGGCAGGGACACTAAGGATGCACTTAAAGGACTGACTGTGTTGTGTGTGTGTGTGTACATGTATCGATCACCTTAAATTTTAACATTAACACAAACATCGCAATCACACTAAAAAAATCACACAAAAAAAACTTTAACCACAATCCCACCCATAAGTCTCAATTGTCCACATTTTTCATGTTGTCTCTCAAATCTTGCCCATTTGTCTGTTTTAATAGGGAAGAAGCAATTTGAACCTCCGTTTTCATGTAACCTTGTATGACGTTTTCTATATCATCTCTCCATTTTCCTAATCCTCACTTTGGTGGCTACATAGTCTACTGAGTTGACCTACCAGAATTCCCTTACCTAGAAGCACTACACAAACTTGGCTAACCAGTGTTCTGACAATTACGTAAAAATCAAGCAGGGCTGGGGGAAAGGCTGAAAGAAATTGTGTCAGATGTACTCTGCCCTCCTTCCTCCTGCAGCCTAAAAGCAACACCCTCCAGGAAGTCGCGCTTGACCCTCCAACTGGATTGGGTGCCCTCCTCTACGTTTCCAGCATGTTGTGTAGTGGCGGCCCGTGGGGCTGTCTCCCACATACTGCTGTCAACTCCAGGGATGAATGGCGGCTGTGGCTTGCACATCACTATCTCCCTGCTCTGCTCAGTAAACCTGCACGACTGGACGTGTGGATGGAAGAACAGATGTTGGATGCTCTGCTATGAATGGTGGCAGATCACTGACCACTTAAATTCTATGTTCCTCTTTCCCAAATTTCCTTCAATCTACACACTTTATAACATTTAAAACTGTTCTCATGTGAGCAGGGATATGCAAAACAGACTCTTATTTCTTTCCTCAAATGCAAATAGAAGCTGAGTAGCACCCACAAGGAGTAGGGTATACGGACTGACTTCCAGCTCTCTGCTCTGTTGGGACTACACCTTCTGTGATGGGGCAGGATAAGGTCACATTGTAACAGGGTGCAGCCAAGGGGGTGGGAGATAGGGATTTATAATGGGGTCCAGAACTCAGGGTGTTCAGGAAATATTAGGGAAAAATATATATATGATGTCCTCACCCCCACCAGTCTGAGCTGGGGTATGGGACACAGGAACAGGGCCATTGAGAGCTGTTTTGCATAGCAACAGCTTTGAAGCTAACCTCAGGCATGGTCATTTAACATATCTATAACCTTTAACTGGTTTCATAGATATGTTAAATAGCTGTGGCCTTGCTTTGAGCCAGGGGGATGGGAGTGACTTCAACCCAGGATGCAACCAGGAAGCAACTCCCCCTGGTTACAGCACCTGCATGAGAGCTTGGAGATGATTGGCTCCACGCCTGCCCAGACTTACTATGGCAGCCCAGTAAAGCTGGAAGGACACAGGAATGCTGGTAGGTGTAACTGATTGTGGGAGGAGTTGGAAATGGGGCTGCAGAGGAAGACCAGTGAGGGGATTTAAATGCGGGTGCAGCAGCCATGAGGGGAATCACCATGCAGCTTTGGCAGAGGGCAGGACCGCGGCTCTGGGGTGCTCCCTTTTGCCACGTGGCTTAGGAAGCAGGAGAGACCTTGCTGGGAAGAAAAGGGATGAAAGGACTCTAGCTGGTGGGCCATGAGAAGTTGCCACATGGCTTTGGATTAACTGAAGATCATGGTGGCGACACAGGGGATGGTGCTGGAACTGAGGGGCTGCCTGAACCACGGACTTCTACTTCTTTTTCTGAGATATGGTACCCCAGACTGCGCAAAGGGGAGAAGGAAGGACCGTGTGTGTTTGTGGGTATTCTAAAAAAACTTTAGTCTGTTAACTTTTAAATAAATAATAATTCCTTTCCTTTTCACTAATTTCTGGCATTGAGAGACATCTTTTCTCTGGCAGCGGGCAAAGGGAACCTAGTACGGTAGGGGGAACCCCCAGAGAAAAAGGGGGGTCCTTTTGGTAATAATATATCATTCACATCCCTCCCACCCAGTCTGTTCTGTACCAATGTTACCTGAGAAAAAAAACAACAAAGATATGGAAGCAACCTAAGTGCCCATAAATAGATGGCTGGATAAAGAAGATGTGGTACATATATACAATGGAATATTATTCAGCCATACAAAAGAATGAAATCTCACCATTTGTGGCAACATAAATGGACCTAGAAGGTGTTATGTTGACTGAAATAAGTTAAACAGAGAAAGGCAAACACCATATTATTTCACTTAAACGTGGAATCTAAAAAACCAAAATAAACAAATAAAAAAATAGAAACGGACTCATAGACGCAGAGAACTGATGTTTACCAGATGGGAAGGGGTTGGGGGGCAGGTAAAAAAAGTGGAGGGATTAAGGTGCACACATTAGTAGTTGCAAAATAGTCATAGGGGTGTAGAGTACAGCACAGGGAATGCAGTCAATAGTATTGTAATAACTATGTGCAGTGCCAGGTGGGTACTAGACTCCTCAGGGGGATCATTTCACAAATTATGTAAATATCTAGCCACTATGCTGTATGCCTGAAACTGATATAAAATAACATTGAATGTCAACTGTCATTGGAAAAAAAAAAGAAGTAACGCACTGTCCCTTCCAAACTGGAGGGTTACTGCGGCGAGTCCCTGAAGAGCGCACTTCTCCCAGACACAGTGACCAGAAGGTTTCAGGCAGTAGCTGTTCTGATAGCCAGGTGTCAGCATGAGAACCACACGAAACAGAATTTCCAGTCAACAGGAGATGGAAGACTGTCCGTGAGCAATTAGCCTTTGTAATGTAAAGTCACTGAGAGCAGGGCATTGTTCGTTGTGGAGTCACAGCGTACTGTGCTTTGCCGAGTGTAATGCACACTTTTTTTGCCCAAATTCTTGAGGGAGAAATAAGGATGCGCATTATATGTGGGTAGTTCCTGAAATACTGTGTATCTGATCTTGTGTTTTATAATTATTTGTTCCATAAAATTTCTTGTACTGTAATATATTCAAAAATAAATGCTAAAATGCCTTTATAATACAAAAACAAGTATATCTAAATACAAATATATAAGTGAATTAAAAAATTAAAATGAAAGGGCTTTTTTCCTGCAAGTTTGGGCCAAAAATGTGGGTGTGCAGTATACACAGGAGCACATTAAGCATAGCAAAACGCAGTCGTCATCCTGATTGACAGCCTGGAACAAACTTTGCTTCTTGGGCTCTAATGAGGGACGGTCATTGAACTCTAGAAACTTAAACACTGAGCACTAGAAAATAAACCATCTCTGTAAAGACAGAGTAAAATTTAAATGCTGCAAGATTAGAAGAGGAAGCAGGTCCAAGTTGCAACTGCAGTACCACGGGGAAAACTTACAGGCATGTCTCCCCTGGCTTTTATTTGACTTGCACTCAGCACCAGTTAAATCAACAATTTTACCTAATAGGTTAGTAATGGGATGCAGTTCTTGCAACACTGGGGACACTGGGGCCCTTTGGACATTTCTCATTGAAGTCTAGGTGTGGCAGTACTCACAAAAAAAGACAGAACGCGGCCATCAGATTTGGCCATCAGGTTACTTCGGGGTTTTTTCAGCCCCAAATGCTGGTAGCTAAATGGATACTTATCACTTTCTGAAGTACAGGCAGTAAAAATAAGAGTTATAAACGTCAGGTTTGATGTCTGCTTTAGTGCCTTTGATCATCCTCAGTGGAGGAAACCAGCAGGCTCTTCGTATGGCAGTTCCTTGCCTTACCCAAGACCCTACAGGCTTTGCATTAATTGGCAGCTTTTGGGAAATCTACAGGCGAGAAGCAGCTCCAGGATCACTGAAAACATGCTGAGCTCGGAGACAAAGATCTGGGCCTGAGCATCAGCTCTGTCACACTGAGTTATGATGCCACACGAGACACCTCTGAGAGCCTGGGCAAATTTCTTAACCTGCACCTTACCCGCCTCATGGGTAAAAGCCAGATTCCGAGGATCCTTGTGAAAAGTGCACAGGGTGAGGCATGTGAGAACGCAGAGCTCTCCGGGCTCCAAGGCGTAAACCTCTCCACCCTGGATCACACTCCTGACTGGGACTGGCAGCCCTTGGAGATGCACCCAGCATCTTGGAATCCTCAAAGTCCTTCCACAGAGAAGGCTGACATTTAAATGCAAGTTTGCCTTTTATGCCAATGTAGGTTATACCATTTTCTCTCCCTTTGGCCTTGAGATCTCCAGTCCAGAATGGGAGTATTTCCCATCCGTGATTATTGAAAACTTACCATTTGCCAGGCACTCTGTATATGCCTTTCTATTTAAGACTCCCCAACAGCTCTGGGAGGTGAGTACTCTTTCATCATTTGGCTGATAAGGAAAATGTAGCCCAGGGAGATTAAGCATAGTGGTTCCCCCTCATTTGTGGTTTTGCCCTCCACTGTTTCAGTTAACGCTAGTCAAATTGTGGTTGGACAACGTAACATAGAACACTAGAAATAAACAATTGATATGCTTTAAATTGCATGCTATTCTGAGCAGCATGACAGAACTTCATGCTGTCCTATTCGGTCCCACCTGGGAAGGGAGTCAGCTCCTCGCCCAGTGAATCCACGTTGTATGTGCAGCCCTGCCCCCAGTCACTCAGTAGCCATCTGGGTTATCAGACGGGTTATCAGAGAGAGAGAGAGGGACCACATTTACATAGCTTTTATTACAGGATATTGTTATAATTGTTCTATTTTAGTATTACTTATTGCTGTTAATCTCTGACTGTGCCTAATTTACAAATTAAACTTTATCACAGTTATGTATACACAGAAAAAACATGGCATATATATATATAGGGTTTGGTGCTACTGAGGGTCACACATATACTAGGGGTCTTGGAACAGACCCCCATGGAGAAGCGGGGACTGCTGTAGTGCCCAGGCTGGAATGCTGGCCATTTCACTTCAGGGTTGAAGCTCCTGTCTCTCAGGGGCGGTGATAAGGGACAGGTTCAAAAGTCCTGAAAACTCCCTCCAGCTGTCTGGGTTGGGGGCTGGGTGAGAAGGGTAAAGGGATTAAGCAAAGAGAAAAAAGCACATGGAGGAAGATTAACAGTACGGTGATTACTAGAAGGAAGGGGGTAGGGAGAGGTAGAAGTTAAAGGGGAAATAAATGGTGATGGAGGGAGACTTGACTTGAAGTGGTGAGCACACAGTACAACATACAGATGATGTATTGTAGAACTGAACTCCTGAAACCTGTATAATTTTGTTAACCAATGCCACCCCAATAAATTCAATGAAAAATAAAACAGAATACTAATAAAACTTACTGACAAAATGGATCTGAGACATTTTTCGGGAATGAGTAGAGAGAAAACAGGATTTTAAGAAGAAGGTGATGCCCTGACCAGTGTGGCTCAGTTGGAGTGTTGCCCCATGAGGCGTAAGGTCTCTGGTTCCATTCCTGGTGAGGCACAGGCCTGGGTTGTGAGCCAGGTCCCCGGTCTGTCAGGGTGTGTAGCAGCCGATCGATGTTTCTTGTATGGATATTTCTCTCCTTCTCTGTTTCCCTCATTTCCTCTCTCTCTACAAACAAATAAATAAAAATCTTGGGGAAAAAATCTTAAAAAAGAAAGAAGATAGTGAGAAGCTCTGGCTGGGTAGCTCTGCTGGTCAGAGCATTGTCTCAACATGCCAACGTTGTGTGTTTGATCCCTGGTCAGTATACAAACAAGGATCAACCAATGAGTACACAATAAATCTCCCCCTGCCTTTCTCTTTCCCCCTCTCTAAAAAGAAATCAACCAATCAATAAAAATTAAAAAATAAAAAGAAGACAGTGGGCCAAGAAAACTTGAGAATGGTTTAAGGTATATGGATACAGGAATTCTCTTTTCTGGAAATTTTCCTTTCTAGAAACATGGAATTGCCCATCAGTGGGCAATGGTTAAATGAAATGTGGTGCATTCATACAGCAGAATCCTATATGGTCCTTAAAAAACAGACAGGTTAAGATATGGGGTCTGTGTGTCACCCGGTAGTTATTAAAAAATTTTCTCTCCTAAAACATGAGAAAAATCACAGTACCTACTTCATAGAGATGTGGTGAGAGTCACCGCTTGGAAGGGTGCCCAGCACTTGGTAAACGCTCAGTAGATATTGGCTATTATCTACGTGGTGTGAGAAGGTGTCTACAATAGCCTGACCTGAGAGCAGAACTGACGGTGACACAGGGTGCTCAGTGCGCGTCCATTTTCGTAAATATGTGCGTATGTATAAGGAATATCTGGAAGTATTTGCATCACGACATTGGAGAGTTCATCTCCGCAATTGTGTGATCATTGTTTTCTTATAAACATAGGTGATCTTTATAATTAGAAAAAATTGGTTTCACTTTTGACAAAAGTAATAAAATGAAAATAAGTAAACAACCCTTGTGGGGGAAAAACACCCCCCACAACTCCACCTTCTTCCTTGGGTTCTGAGTTCCAAGGCAAGTTGAGTTGGGGAAGGGGAGGATGACAATATATAAGTCTGAGTTCTGTCACCTTAGCCAAGTCATTTAGCCTGGGTCTCAATACCTTGCAGGACCACAATGGAAAACCAAATGAGCAATATCTGAAAGCACATAAACTCTCAAAAGAAATTGTCTCTCGTGGCCTCTTTCTCGGGTTTTCAAAGGAGCATTTTGTCTCCAGGACTTAGAATTGTGACACCCGAGTATTGCAAATAATAATAACAATAATGATAAAATATTGTCTAAACTCTAATGGCTCCTACTTATTTTAAATAAATTGTATGTGTAAGAATCTCTGTTTTTGAAATCTAGTTCTAAATGGATAATATTATCTCCAACTATTGAGACCACTGGAGTGCCCCCGCACCCACCTGCCCCCGGGGTCTGTAGGAGGAAATACGCTATGGTTTCCTCAGTGACGTATTCCAGGATTTTCTCTGCACCACTGGGACAATATGTATTATTAAGCACACTATTCACCATTAAAGCCACGCTGGACTCATTTGGAATTCACAGGAGACAGAGGTGAGTGAGAAAAAGAAATTGCTCTGTCTCCCTGTAAGGGCTTGTCTCTGAGTCTCTGTAATTAAAAAAAATATCAATGTCCCAAGACATCGCAAATCAAAATAAATCTTACTTTATAACCCAACATAAATATCACAATGGAAAAATTCAGTGTGAGGGCGTTGTCGGATGGCAAAAGTTACAATTGTTAGTGCTTTGGTGGATTTCACGCAAAATAGTTGAAGCCTTAGGCTTCTCAGTCTCAAGTTATGACTTTTATTTTGTTAAATTCCTAGATGCAAAAAGTAATGTAATAGATATTTTATTTGCAATTCAACTGTAGCAATAAATTTATCTATTTCAAATCTGTTAGACTAAAAGCTGACTGCCCTCTGGTGGGCTGTCTCTAAAATATTTAGCTCCTCTATAACTGAACTGCTTTATAAAACAATCTCCATCGCCTGACATTATTTTACAATTCAATTCGTGTAAATAAAAAAATGATTTGGACAAAGGATAAAACTTTTGAAAAGTTAAGTACTCTTTATTGGTAACGTAAAAGCAAATTATAACTTCAGTTTAGCTCATTTCTCATTTTTAAAACTTGTTTTCCCTTTAAGTGTAAATTTATTTTAGGTCAAAGCTTCAATTAAAATGGTGGAAGCAAAGTAGACAATTTTTGGACCTTCATTTTCATTTCTGACATTGCTACATCTTGATAATTGTGGGTTTTTTCTCAGTTATTAAGCAATGAAAAAATTAAAGTGTTTACCATACTTTGGTTCTGTTCCCTGCAACTGTTTAAATATAATTTCACTGTTTGAAAAAAGAAATAGAAATGGGATAATTATACTTTTGACCAAAAAAAAAAAAAAAAAAGAGAGAGAGAGAGATTATATTGACTCGGGAAAGAAAAGGCCAAAAAAAGCCACATCATAGTATAAGCGCCAAGATGGGTATAAACAGGTATTTAAGGCACATCGATGAGACACCGTGGAACCCTGAACACTCCACTGCCAATCCTGTGACACAACAGGATTTCATTCTCTTCTGTTCGCAGTTTCCTGCCATGCAGAGGTTCCAATGGGCTGGAATCTCAGGCGTCCCGACCAACGGAATTTCCAGGTTTTCTCTAGCTACCTGCACTGTGGCTATTAACAACTCTGGGGCATCACTAAACTCGTTTTGCCAGACCATTATCGCTGAGAGTTCTGATTCATGTTTTCAATTATTTCTCCTGTACATATCTCACACATGTGCAAACAAATCTTGTGAATGTCATTTGAATTCACGTTCACAAAGCTATTTCAAATAGATAAAGATTGGGTACCCAGAAGTCAAGAATCTCTAACAAAACAGAAAAAAGAGTACTGAGCAAGTTATCTAGTCAATTTCATCAATACCAATAACATATCTGGAAAATTCAATTTAACATCCTTTTCCTGGTAGCACTGTTTCTTGGCAATGTCATAAAGATTAATTTATCAACGCTCAATTTCATTTAGCATTTGCAAATGGAACCTTGAAAAGAAAACTCTCCCTTCCTAACAATGGAATCAAAGATTGCAATCAAATTTCTACTCTAGGTTAATTTTGTGATTGCAAATACTCAGGTTTCACTATGAGAACAGCTAGATGAGCATTTAAATACACACCATTCCCCCAAATTCAGCCTCTTCAACAGAAGACATTTGAAACACGCAATGGCAACTAGAGTGTATTTCTCCAAAAAGAGTCAAGAAAGTCACACCATTAAAAATGTTACCTGCAAGGATTTTGATACATGTTAACATTTTTCATGTTTGCTTTTAAACCGATTAACATATGAAATGCCTTTAAAATGTAAAGATGTCACCTCTGTGAGGTCTGATTCCTCCCCACCTCCCAATACAAAGTAAGTGGAAATATGGAAGTGAAGAGGTGAGTACCAGTCAGTGAATTGCTGCTTTAAAACTGCAGTAAAATTCACTGTTTTATAAAGGCTGATTTCCCGGTAGGGTTTCCACGTTCCATCATCCTGCAGAGACAGCCTGGAGCTACAGGCTGCTTTCAGCCAGTCTGCTTTCTGTCCACCACCCCGAGCCCCGTGAACGTGAGGGAATTAGAAATTTCTGTGTTCAGTTGAGTTGTTGTTATAGTTTTCCATGTAAAAAAAAATCATTTAAATGGTAGGTCCTGGGCATTTAGCATCATTATTAATTATTTCAGGTCTTCAGTTCGGGTTCCAGAAGTATTTGAATGGAAATACACGTGTGTAGGTGAATCTGTATCTACACAGAGTAAAAAGTCATCTCACCTAGCATTTCCAGGTATGTGGTAACTAGCATTTGTGTGCTTGTGTGTGTGTAAATATGTATAGTCCTACAACTGTCTCTGGACCAACAATAAGCCTGCACTCCATCCACATCTATTAAAACAATAATTTTATAGTATAAAATGTAGTTTCTACATCACCAATGTATATTGCTTAATTGCCGCTTTGCGACTTCTGATCTGAAACTTGTGTCCCGCGTTGCACATTCACTTTTCCATCAACAGAGGGCACTCTGTCGTTTGCCAAGGAGCTCAGCTGCGGTGAGGGGCTGCCTGCGGGCTGGGCGTGCAGCATCTGACGGAGGATGCTTGCACAGAGTTTGCTCCAGTAACAGGCAGAAGCTCTTCCAACTGGTCAGTGTATAATTTATTGGAAATGCTACTGATCATTGAAACAACATACCTGAATGAAAGAGAACCCCGTGATTTACAAAAGTCAGTTGCAAGTGACTTTTACATCAGTGGTGTGTTATTATTTGAGTATCACCCAAATGGTTAGCCTTGGAAATCATCATATGAATAAAACCCAGAGACATGCTCCAATACGAGCTCACCTTGTAAAGGGAGTGACAGCTTTATGTCGCCTGCCCTTGCACTGTGTGCGGGAATGTCTTTGGTGTGCCTGCTTCAGTACGACTTCAATATATTATAGCCGTTTTATATTCAACCCAAGAAAAATAAAATGATTTCTCATATGGTAATTTATCTGGGTCATAATTGACACATTAGAGAGGTTCTAGCCTTTTCCTCAGAAAAAAAGGTTATAGAGAAATTTTCAGGTGCAGGTGCTATTAATTTTTCACCAGTCAAAAGCACTAAATTTAAACTGAAAACCTGAAAGAATGAAAAAAGATGCAGTTGAAGAAAATTAGATTTTCTCAGGGTATTTGTCCAAGATCTACATGTACTGATATGTAATTTATTAGCTGCTTCAACACAACAAAGTAATCACAGTCAGAGAGGGCAAGGATTGCATTTTACTCTCAGTGGCAGAAAGTTTTACAAATGTCTTCGAGCCATTGTACAAGCAACAGTGAGGAATCCTAATAGACACCAGAATCAGCATATTTGACAGAAGTGTGTGCATTAGCATGGCCGTTATTTTAAATGAGAGTATTCTATCTCAAGAACTGGAATGATACCACAAATAATGGAATAAATGGGAATGTAAAAGTCAAACAGCATGACAGAAACTACTCAGACTTGAGAAAAGATCGTTTTAGGATACAGATCTGTTCTAAAAATCCTCTCATGAGGAAATGTGCTCCATTATCACGGAAGAAAAGAAGGGCAAGGTTTTCTCATGTTAAATGTAAGGATGATGAAACAAATATTTAACAGCTAGGATACCGCATACGGCTAACAATTCCTTATCATTCACCCAGCTAGAATTTAAGAGCCATCTTCCACCTTTTGCAAATATATTCTCCAGCAGCTGTTTCAACATTTATAAAGACCATTGCCCATGATTGCCAAATAACCATAAAGTCATTTACGCACGGTTTTGAGTTGGAGACATAAAAATAATTACATGTCTGATTAAATCCACTTATGCCTTCTTGTCTTACTAAATCTATACTAGATATGAACTGTTGCGATGTATTCCATCTAAGTGCATAAATAATCCAGTGCAGATGTAGACAGAGCCCAGTTTTCTAACAACAGAATGTGCAGTGATGATTTACACAAATACAGCCAGGCTACATTATTAAAAATAACATATTTTAGAAATTTCTGTGGAATGTCTGACATATAAATGCAGGACTTCAGCTGGAAAACTGAAGGAACAGTCCTTGTTTACCATTGCTTCGCTTTCCTGAAACACATATTAAGTAATCGTTTTACTAAACTCCTCATTGGAGGAGAATAGTTAAACTGAATACTCAATTTCATAATATGCAAACTATGGAAAATCATATATACACTTCCAACTTGCCGAATTCTTGAGGAATATTAGTTGCTCCTCCCACCAGCCTACCTCCCACCCCCACCCCATCACTCTATCCACCCCCACCCACCTCCTCTGCCACTGCAAACCAAGGTAATTTAAATGATTATAGTATTTGGAGCAAGGCTCTAAGGGACTGTTCAAAGTTAAGAATCACAACGCTTAGAAACAACAGTTTGATTCCACTCTTAACTCCCTGCAATAGACATGGAATTTTGCTTTCTTTGCTTGAGACCCAGCTTATAATAACTTTAATCACATAATATTTAACCACAGTTGTTATACCACAACACTTGGTAACACTTCATTTCGAGTGTCCCAGCATTATTAATTCATTTGGTATTCACTGTAATAACACAGATCATAATGAACTCATTTGGTATTCATGTGGCTGTCATAAGTACTTCCATAGGAATTCTATTGCATTTCAGCATTAATTAATTAAACACACTCCGTAATTTTCTTAGGAAAATGGGAATACACTGTAGTTTTAAAGTACTGTGTCTTTCAGTAGCACATACACTGGGGTGATTATGAAGTCATACTTAGAATCATCTGTATGCATCTTTATGAACGTATCATTTTATACGCAGAACAGCCAGCAAATGTAAATCAGTGTTGAGATTTTTGTGGATCATGATATAGTCTCTTCATGCCAACATTTAGTGAAGGGAGAAGAAAGTGATATTTGCATTTGCATGTCTCAGGCAAAGAAGAAAACAACCCTTTATTAATTCCCAGAATCTCCAAGACAGAGCCGTCCTTCAGAAACAAATAGACACACAAATCACCAACGCGCAGAGAACGAAAGCCCTGTGCGCGGAGGGGGCTCTGCTGCCCCTCCTCTCCGAGGTCCCGCTGCCTCTGCTCTGTGGACGGGGCGCCTTACATCTGTTCCTGGGGTTTGCCACCTGCATGATGTCACTTACTCGGCCAGGAAAAAATTCCAGCCCCCTTAGCATCCTGAGATGCCAAAATGAACTGGATTGTCAAAGAATGGTATAAAACCATTTTAAAGAGAAGCCTCTTAAAATTCACTAACCTGCAATCACGTCAATATTTCTACAGCTATACTGGCTTTTCCTGCGTTCCTAAGAGGAGCGGATTCCCATTCTCTTTTCTGCCAGCAGAGATCACATTTCTCAGCTCTATCTTACTCGCCCCTTACATGAAAGGAAAATAACGATACCGGACTTGAAGTGGGTGAGATCCTGTCATGGGTTTCAGCTTCAAGCATCGGGGCTTCCTGTGTTAACATGGGGGGGGGGCGTTTATTTGCTTCCCCCACCCCACCCCAGGCCCCACCCCGAGGTGAGCAGCTTACCATCTCTGAAGCCTGGCAACAACATTAGGAAGCAGATCTTAGAGAGTTTAAGTTTAATTAAACCCACAGAAAGTAAATCTAATTTTTTCCCCTTACTTAATTCTGCAATTTCAAGGTAGAGGGGTGGTTGGAATTATTTAACATTTAAAGGGTATGAGGGTGTCTTAAAATAGGAAATCTCTGAATACTATTTAAACCTCAGTGTTATTTGTTCATTATTTCTCAGTTATGAAGTGAATAGAAAAGCACAGATTAAAGAACCATATCTTTACCAGGGAAGCACTTTTAATGCCGTGACAGACTTGCAACAGTTCCAACACTTTATATAAAAATTATCATTTAGAAAATATTTTAACATAATACTAGGATTGCCCTTTTCCAGAACAGAAAATGAAAAGGAGGAACATACAGTTAATGAAGATAACTATTTTTCCAGTACATTTACAGTTATTTTCAATGCAACCCCATGCAGTGAAAATAGAAAATTCAGTTCGCAATTCTAATGGGAATGGAGGAGACAGATCTGTATTTTCCTTTTATGGTTTGTAACTCCTATTGTACTGAATAGGAACAGTACATGAAGGCATGGGGACAGAAAGTGGATTCCTGGTCGGTGGCACGGAGAATTACTAACTATTCAGAATCTCCCTGACACCTGGATACAATGGGACAGGTTAAAAATATTGTTTCCTTCGAATTCTAGGCTTTTGTTCATCTCAACATGCAAGGCAGACCTCTCATACACAAAAAGGACTTCAAAGGTATGCATTTATTTTTGGTTTGTTAGTTTGTTTAAGGCTGTCGTTCTTTCTCTGAGAATAGTTCTTATTAATCTTTGCACTGAAATATTCTTAGTATGCCAATGCCAGTCACCTCGATGTTGCCTGTTTAATAGCAGCAGCTTCTGTTTTGCCACTAGTGGCAAACAATTTAATTAGGAACACAAAATTGCTGCCTGCTTTATTTCTCCTCTGCAAGCGTCTACTCCTTGTCTACGAAGAAGAAACTACCACTATAAAAATCCCTTTTCTTTGAGCTGTCTCTAATGAAACTTCCCCATTCCACTTGTTTCCCTGGGCTTTCTCTGCAACAATTTATTCTTTCTTTCTAAACAGACCTTTAGGTATGCAGGCCGTTTGCAAATTACATGGTGCTGGCAATATCATGAAATATCATGACTGCAGTTTACGGGCAGATGAAGGGAGATGAGTTGTAACAAGAATAAATTACACAAAATGCATTGGGGGAGCAATGGGACAGTGCCAGTTCCAGCAAAATGAGGAAACTTTAGAGTGGTACTTAACGAGGACAC
>PVKM010011767.1:0-32692 GCA_004027735.1 Carollia perspicillata | reverse complement strand
TGTTGCCCATCTCCCATTCATTTTCCACAGAACAGCGAGAAGGGACTTAGTAAAAATTAAGAATGATACTGCCACTACGTCAGTAGTGACTCCCCATTAGATTCTGATTGCAATAAAGAAAATATAAAAGATTTACCTTACTTACTAGGCTATCATTAATAAGGCTTCTGCTCACCTTGTCTACCACACATATACTTGTATCACACTCCATAAGCCCATACACACAGGCCATAATTCTCTTCTTTGAACATTTAAGCTCATCCTTTCTGGGCCACTGCCCTTTGCTCTCCTCTGAGGCACTTGACCTCTGACTGACTCCTCATTAATCAAGTCTATGTTCAGACATTAGCCACCTCTGATAGCCCTTGTCTAATCAGCCTAACTATAGTGCCACCATTCCATTCTCACTCTCAGTACTTTGCCCTATTTAATGGTTTCAATGACTTAAATATTTTAAATTGCATATTTATTTAATTAAAACTTGCTCCCCATAAGATGTAATATTTTGTCTCTCTTAGTATTACCATATTCCTCACCCTAGAAAGTATTTTTAATATTGTAGGGACACAATAAATATTCATTGAGTAAAATAGTAATACATATCAATGCATAATAACTTGGATTCTTGACTTGACTTTCTTTCTTTCATTCTAAAATTCCATGAATTTTGAGAGGTCTTTAGTGTGTTTTCTTTCTTTTAAACTCCCAATTACACTATTTAATAATAGTTCTTTACTCAGTTTCGACCTCACTATAATTCATTTTCCACATAGTTAAATGTTCCACAAAGTTAAATATTAAGCCAATAAGATGATGGACTTTCACAGTTCCCCAAATAGATAAGATAAAGTCAAAAGTCTTGAGTAAGACCTATAGGCATTTTATAGTTTTTTATTTCTACCTTCATTCCTGCTGCTTTCCCCTTGTGATACCTACTACCTTATCACATAAAACTGTGAATAGTGTCAGACATAACATATTACTTGGTGATCTATGCCCTTGCCTGTGCTAGTACATTTATCCTTTGCAGGTTCACCTCGTGTCAGTTCTCTCCTCTTCGTGAGCAGTTAGTGGCTTCCATCTTAGCATTTATCATGTCATATGGTAATTATTTATTTACATATCTACACATATTTCATCTATGCAAATAAGTGAGGGGTGGGTGGATGGATGGAAGATGTCATGCTGCTAATCTGTAATCACCATGTGGACAGGATCCTTTCTAAATCATCTGAGTGTTGCCTTGACACAGGGCTTTCAATTTGTTAAAAGCTTAACACTATTTGTTAAATGATCGTATAAAATTGCTACTCATTAAATGAGTGGCAAAATTATAGTATTCTCATACATTTTGTCTAAAGGAAATTATTTTCCTCTTTAAAAAGTATAGTTTTTCTGTGTTTCATACCTCTGTTTTCTAATACAGTAGCCACTAGCAACCCGAGGCTACCAAACACTTGGAATGTTGTTAATCCAAACTGAGATGTGCTATAAGTATAAAATATATATGTAGCTTTAGTAAAAAAAAAAAAAGAGTATACATTTTCTAGGTAATAAATGAATCACATGTTGAAATGTTAATAATTTGAATATATTCAGTAACATAGGGTATATGATAAAAGTTAATTCATTGGTTCCTTTTTACTTCTGTAACATGGCAACTAGAAAATTAGGAATTATATATGTAGTTTGTATTCTTATTTTATTAAAATTATAATTGTTTAACTGCCAATATGTCTATTATTTGTTCAGAGCAGTCTGTCACACAATATTTATGACAACAATGCTACTCTGTTCCTAAGAGTCACTTTCGTCATCACTTTTTTTTATTATTCTCAGGATAAAATACATTTAAGTCAGATGAGTGTCATATAGCCTTATATTTGTGTCTCTAAATCATGAGTAAACCTGTAAAAATTAAGTGCTCATTTCCCTTTTTACCTCCATTGCCTGAAAAATCTAGAGGTTATTTCCAAAATGTTGGGATATACCTAACTTTAGTATAAAAAAATTCATTTCTCTAAGTTTCTTCCTATTTTATTCAGTTTCATCTTAAGGGCCTTTTTGCATGGCCCCTTTTATTTATAAGTTTTGTCTCCCATTCTTTGGGACATTTATAATTTTTATGTTTGTTGTCTATTTATTATAAGGTAAATTCAGTAATTTAGAACTTTCCTATAAATTTTTCTTGAGTTGAGTGGCTGTAGTTTTAATGAAGTTTGCTTCTTCAGGCATGGAAAACCCCCTAAGTACCCTAGGGTTAGTATCACATTTGTCCAGGGTTGGAAGAGGAAGGGCTTTTGAAGTTAAGGAACAAGGCTAAGCTCAAGAACAAGGGCTACTTCAGTATGCAGAATGAGGCATTGGGATGCATATCTAATTGTTCATCATCCTCATCTCTGATACCACATCCTATTTTAGGGCAGTATTATCTTTTACCTGGATGACTTTAACATTCTTCTGTTATTTTTTTTCTCCAGTATCATCTCCATCAAATCTATTCTCCATACCTCTGCCAGAAAGATTACTAAATAATTATAATCTAAAAAATCTGAGGATTTGTGGGTTTTGTGGTTATTGTTGTTGTTGACCTATTTTTAAAAGGTCACAAACCTCAGTGGAGAATTTTAAAAAAGTTAAGATTCTTTTCTCCCAAGCAAAATGCAAATAAATACAAACTTTTTCCATTTAATTTCCAGGAACAGGACCCAAAAGATGGACCAAAGGTTAATAATTTCTTACCAGATCTATACATTAGGGTATATGTTACTGAATTGCACTCAGTTTTCATTATCTTCTGTAAAAGATTTTTTTCTTCTAAGTTCTAACACTTTTGTTACTGTTTTAGCACTTGATACCTGTTCCTATCCATTTACATAATGCCAACTGATGCTAATCTCTAAAATCTGCTAGAAAGTTTGTTTCCAGTAAAAAGTTTTAGAAGAAATATCCAACCTTTCCAAACTTGTCTTACATGCCCAGTATTTTATTTGGACATTATCTCAGAGAGAGCATTGCATGTTTCTTGAATTTTAATTATGTGTGTTTATATATCTCTAGTTACAAAATCAGTAAATTTAAACTTCTTGAAAGATGATTTTTATATCAACCTTCTGCTGTAGTTTTTATACTAGAATGTTATACATTTTTTCTGTATTCTAAATTTTTGTCATGTTCATTTAAAAAATTTAGAGCATTGAGCCCTGGCTGGTATAGCTCAGTGGATTGAGCACAGGCCTGTGAAGCAAAGGGTTGCCGGTTCGATTCCCAGTCAGGGCACATGCCTGGGTTGCAGGCCAGGATCCCAGTAGGGGACACATGAGAGGCAACACACATTGATGTTTCTCTCCCACTCTTTCTCCTTCCCTTCCCCTCTCTCTAAAAATAAATAAATAAAGTATTTTAAATATATATATAAATAAATAGTTTAGAGCATTGAAATTCCTTGAAAACTTAGGTCATTTATCTTTATAATAGTGTTGATAGTCTTTTCCCTATTTTTTTTGTGTTTTCCCCATATTTGTGAATTTTAGTTATTGGGAAATGTCACCAACAATTGGTGATAAGGTATAAAGTGCATTTTAAATTATAACATTTTATGAATGTATTTATTGAACATGTGTGCCCAGCAAGTTGCTAGATTCTCAGAGGACAAAGGAGTTGTTCTGGTTCAGACTCTGTGCCAGTGAAGCATACAGTTTAGAAAATAGCTGATAAATCATTGTCACAAAATGGACCTGCAACTATATTTTGTGATAACTAGAATGGAGAAAAAAGCAGAATATTGTGATATAGAATAATTTGTGAAGTGGCCACTTCTTTGAGAAATATGTATTCGAGGTGCTATGTATTTATGGCATTTTGGAGGATGAATATATGTTTTGAGGACAGTAGAATGACAGCATCTGGCCAGATGAAAATGGAGAATAAAATTTCCATCAAAGAGAAGAACATGCCTTGGGCTGGAATGATCTTGGCATATTTGAGGAACTGAACAAAGGCCAGTAACCTACACATATAAGCTGTCGAAAGAAGCCAAACGATGTAGTTTGAAAAGTGAGGTTCATATTGTGCAAGGTCTTGAGGGCCCTATTGAGGAGTTTGTATTTCATGTACCTGTAATGAGGGCCATGTAATGGTTTCACACTGGAAAATACGATCTTAGTTTCATTTTACAAATATTGTTTTGAATGGTTTGTAAAAGTAATGGATTGGAATTGGGCAAATATGGTAGCAGGGAAACCATTTAGAAGGCTATTTTTCTAGTACTGGTAAAGTAAATACGGTGGTTTGAACTAAGAAGCTGTGGTGATGACAGAAATAAAAGATAGATTCAAGATATATTTAGGAAGTAGAGTTGACAGACTGAAGGTGGGGGCAGTATTAGAAATGTCTTCTAGGTTTCTAGTTTAAATAACTTAATGGATGTGGGCACCATTTATAGAGGTGCTGAAAACTAGAAGAGTGGCAGGAGTGATAGTTTGATTTTGGGTGTGTTAATTTGAGATGTCTGTGAGACAGATGTTCAAGCAAAATTACTTTGCTTGATATAGAGATTGGGGCTTGATATAGAAATGCCATCAGTATATACATGGTATTTAAAGCCAAGGTCCTGGATGAGATATCCTGAAGTGAAAATATGAAAGGAGTAGTGAATTCAATGAGGACATTTAGAGGCTAAAGGCTGAAGGAAGGAAATCTGGAAAAGTAAACTGAGGAAAAATGATTAGAGAGATAGGATGAATGAGAGAGGGAGAGAGAGAGAGAGAGAAAGAGATGGATTTGGAAAGATAGGAGAAAGGAGTGGTAATCTGTGAAATCTCCCAAAGTAAAGACTTTAAAATGTCCAATGAGTTTGAGAAAATGCATGTCATTGGTGATTCTCTCCAAAGTAATTTTGCTAAGATGGTAGAAGCCAGACTGAATTAGGTTTTTAAAAGAAATGAAAAGTGAAGAAGTGGACACAGTATAGGCGAATTTCAAGAATCTTTGCCTCTGAAAGCATACTAAGGGTTTAGGGGAGGGATAGCATTTTGGAGATAGGCAATAAAGCAGACATTTTAAATTTTTGTTCTCTACTTACTCCCCTACCCTTATTTTTTTAAGTATAAAATCTACTAGTGGCTAGAAAAATAACTTATTAGAGTGGATAGAAGCAGGTTACAAATGAAGGTATGGTGATCCTTTCAATGTAATACAACTATTATTGAGAATTGTTCACATTCCTCTCCAGGTTTTTTCAGTCAGATACATACATTTTATTAATCAAAATAGTTGACTATAATAGATAAATATCAAAGTATTTATTGTCTTCTAATGTACAGAAAGTGTAATACTCATTTTGGATGTTGACATCAAAGGACTGAACCAGTAATATAAAAAATTTCTTTAGCCCTGGCTGGCATAGCTCAGTGGATTGAGCGTGGGCCTGAGAACCAAACAACCACGGTTCGATTCCCAGTCAGGGCACATGCCTGGGTTGCAGGCCAGATCCCAGCGGGGAATGAGTGAAAGGCAACCATGCATTGATATTTCCCTCTCTCTTCCCTTCCCCTCTAAAGATAAATAAATAAAATCTTTCAAAATATATATACATTAAAAAAGAAGAAATCCAACATTATATTGAATCCTTATAATAATTAATACCTGTCTTCCCTTGCTAGTGGCTGCTAGTGGCCTGGGGCCACTTAACCAGAGGCACAGAGGCTGGGGGCTCACTGCAGCTGGCTGTTGCTTGTTTGAGAGGTTTTAAGAAGCTGTGAAGCATGTCCCCTAGCTCTCGACCTGATGTTGGGCTCTTCAGTTTCTCTCTGTATGCCAGTGGTGCCTTTCAAGCTGCTACTCTGGTGCTGGAACTCAGAGGGAGTGAGTCTGAGTAAGTCCATATGCAGATTCTTTAAGAGGAACTGCTTGAGAATCCAGCAATTTCTTCCACCAACTCAGTCCCTGATGGTTTATGTAGTCAAAAGCTATGGGAACTTATCTTCCTAGCCCTAAAACCCTAGGCTGGGAGGCCTGGTGTGAGGCTGGGACTCTTTCCTCCCAAGATGTCCCTTCTGAATTTTTACCCACCACATGTGGGTGCGGGACAAGCCAATTCTTCATCTCCATGTCTCTGCCCTCCTACTAGTCTGGATGGATGTGGTTTCTTTAATTCTACAGTTGTCAGACTTCCATTCAACTCAATTTCTGACGGTTCTGAGTGATGGTTTTTTTACAACTTAGTTGTAATTTTTATGTGGTTGTGTGAGTAGGCGAGCCATGTTTATGCACACCTCCATGTTGACCAGAAGCTCTCTCTCTTTTCTTTAATTTTAATTCACAGTAATTTAGTATAGGTAGAACTTTCAAAATAACCACTTTGCATATATTTTTCAATGTTATTGATTATAGTTATTAAGAAGAAAATGCAAAGTAACTTGTTTCTCGTCTTTAAAAGCCTTATAATGGCAGCTATATTAAACACCTTCCATTTATTTTTATTTTTTATTAAGTTATTCAAATTGTTCCTTTCTTCACAAAGGACTTATAGTTTATATTATTTAGATTTAATAAAAAAAGACCCATGTCACTTGCCTTACCTCTTGTGAAATCCTTAAAGAACATGACAAATAACAAGTAAAATTTAAACTTCAGTTTCCAGTGATGAAATTCTCAGTATTTAGTACATAACTCACATTTAACTTCTTATTTTGAAAGACAAGGTTGAGCAAAGCACTATTTCTGGAGGGGATTACATCTGCCTGTACATTTAGAAGCCAGTCTAGAGTGCTTGAAGGGAAAACATAAATGTGTAAATTAGCGGGAAAAAAGGTTATCAACATTTTTAAGTTTACATTTTAATCTTATGTGTCATATGTTCTATTCTAATTTATATACCTCTTGATTTCAATGATATTAAAAAGTATTATACACATGTTTTAGCAGTTGTCATCCTCATGAATTTTATAGACCTCAGTGACTCTGTGAATGCTAATTCCCTTGTATATGCAAAGCTTTAAAAATATTTATCAAAAAAATTCTTCCTGAGGAATTAGCATTCCAGTAATATGAAAACTATACAATGTTAAGATTAAAATAATTTTTATCTTTCATGATCCTAAGAGACATGTATGCTCATGTGAATAAAAAGAGAAAAGAGACAATTATAGTAAATGAAAACTATTTATAAATATTTAAAGTAAAAAAAAAAAGCCCTTCTAAGAAAAAATTGTTTTAACACATTTTGAAAAGTGTTTCTTTGTGTGTATTTAATCATCTCTGGACTTAGTTGACAGTATACAAAATTGCCAGAAAGAGATCCTAGCAAAACTATAGGAGTCTAGGAAGTATATCTTCAAGGGAAAGACCAGGAAGACCTACTAAAACAGGGAATATTCAACAAGAACACAGCATGAAGCCATGAGGGCATCTTACAACAGATGCATCAGATATCAGATTTCGGAAAATAAAAATGACACAAATTTGTCAAAAGAGCTGGACATTAACAGGTCAAATGCATTAATATGTCAGTGAACCCAAACAGGGACTGATCAGACTTTCATCAGTGGAGTCTTCATCAGCCTGGAACATTGACCTTCAACCAGGGTTATATCTACTCGGTTTACTTGAAGGCTGTGAAGAGGTGATTCCTTAAGTATCCTAGTGTCAGCCATAAACAGAAATGTGACAATAATACATTTCTTTCCTCAGTCTTCAGACATTCCTTCCCTACTGACCCTTTTCACAGCCTGAAACAATGCTACATTATTTCTACCATATAAGCAACCGGATAAATAAATCTACATACAAATATATGCCCTCCCTTGGCCTCAAATCCTCCTCCAGATGTTGCACTACTTCTTACTTTTACTTAACAGTCAAATTCCAAAAAAGTCCTCACTGATTGGGTCTACTTGCTGACCCCACCCAGTGTAAGCTGGTGCCTGTCCCCAAGACTGTCCACTGAAACTCCTCACACTGGGATTTCCCAGGGCCTCCCTGCTGGGAAATCCAGCAGAGTCTTTGTCTTTCTCTAAGTGCTGTTGACTAAGCCTTCCTTCCTTGAAATCACTTTATCGTAACTCCTATCTAAATTCTCTGGGCATTCTTTTCAAGGCTCCTCCATGAGTTCTTCTTTCACCTGTTACATCTTAAACATCAGTATTCATTCCTAACACATATTTTTCATCAGTAATTACTAATATTGTGAACAATTGTGTGTTGTTGATTTCCCACTATTTAATTTTTGACTAACAAGAGCTGCAAAGTCAAACATTTTATATTTTTATTTCCATATCTTTTTGCATCTATCAAAGTCAACATTTTGCCTCTATTAGTGATACTTGAAAACCTGGAGTCATCTCATACATCTCCAAATCTCTCTAGACACATCAAAATTAACCAACAAGGCTCAAATGTCTCTTCAGTGTTTGTGTTTGATTTTGATTTTTAATCTGCTTAATAAATTATAAAACTTGTTTTATTTTATTTTATTTATTGATTTGAGGGAGAGAAATGGAGAGGGAGGGAAGCGGGGGAAGAGAGAGAGAGAGAGACGAGAGAGAGACAGAGAGAGAAAGGGAGAAAAAGAAAGAGAAACACATTAGCTCCTTATATGTGCCCTGACCAAGGATCATACCTGCAATACTGGTATATTGGGAGAATGCTCTAACCAAATTAGCTACCTGGCCAGAGCCTAAAACTTATGTTAATAATTGTGATAATTATGCTAATAATATTAATTAACATTTATTGTGTGCTCACTATGATGTAGGTTCTGTGCCAAGTACTCTATTTGTATCAATTCATTTGATCCTTCCAGCATCCTTATAAGATAGGCATTATAACTAATTTCATTTTAAAGAAGTTAAGACAAAAAAATGATTGTCACTTTACCAAATTTCTATCCAAGGTAAATAAATGATTGGTATTATGGTGCCAAAACCTGCTTCTTAATCTCCTTGCCTACCTTCATTTTTACAATCTTATGACTTCACAAAAATAACCTAAATCCCAATTTTTATACCAATATATTTTTTGGGCAATGCCATTTGAGGATCCACATTGCACATAACTAGCATAACTCAAGTTAGGTTTCTTATTTCAAATTCTCTTACAAATAAAGCCACTTCAGGTTCTCAGTACAATGAAGTCATGCCTCCTCAGCCCAGTCCTCTTCCAAGCTGAGCTGTCTTCAAATGGCCATAGCTTTGGGTGCTGTTTGGGAAATGCACCTGTCCAGGCGCTAACCCAGCTTTGTGGTGTCTGGCCCTGAGTGTGTCACGTTCAGGTCCTGCTCCCTGCTGAGCTGGAAGAATGCCATTCTCCACCTGGGAATGAGGATTGCCAGCAGAGCTGTGGTTGCTAAAAACTTAGAGCTACACACTCAGTCTGTGAGCACATGGGACCAATAGATGCCCATACACTGAGACAAGGTCCTCGGCAAGCAGCAAGCTACCTTCTGGGAAGTGAGAAATGAGGAAACGTCTTACATACATGATACTCAACCTCTAGAGCAAACCTATGTTTGCGGAGCTTGAAACTTAAGCTAATTCCATGTCTTCTTTAAGAAAAAGGATAAAAGTTGTAATTATAAAATTAGATACAGTGTGCTGAATGGGCTGGTGCTTGAGTTTCTTTATGTGCATCTGCCTCTATCCACTTCATTAAGTATCAGTCATGTTGACTCAACAGTTCCCCCATGAGTAAGTGTTCCCATATGTTCCAACTCTAAATGTCATCCATCAGCCATAAATGAAAAGTTTGAATGTATAGTTAAAAGCAAAACTTGAGGTAATTTGTAGAGGTTACAAAGTAGAATGAGAAATCTAAAATAAATATTATGATTAGTAAAAATCTCCGAGCTCAAAAGACTAAGGTGCAACTATTTACTTGATGATGTACCAAAGAAAAAAACTACCTACTTGTAGTTTCCAGTATGCTCTCAGCAATTCTAAAATCATTTTCTTATAGGCCTCTAGCTGTTAATTTTTTGTTCATTTCTTTACCCCAGATCTTAAAAATACATATGCACATGTGTACACGTACATACACACATATTTCTGAAGAATCAGATGTTATTTTTAAAAAGATTTTATTTATTTATTTTTAGAGAGAGGGGAAGGGAGGGAGAAAGAAAGGGAGATAAACATCAATGTCTGGTTGCCTCTCGCACACCCCTTGCTGGGGACCTGGCCTGCAACCCACACATGTGCCCTGACTGGGAATCGAACCAGTGACCCTTTAGTTCATAGGCTGGTGCCCAATCCATTGAGCCACACCAGCCAGGATATCAAATATTATTTTAACTTGAATGACATTAACATTATGACCAGGTGGTAGAAGTTCTTAAAAAGTTCATCTCATAAAAATTCACTACTCAAATATCTTATGAATTCTACTATTTTAGTGTTAATGATAATAATAAAGCAAGTTCTAGTATCAGTCATCAGGGGTGAATCATTCTCA
The DNA here is from genome assembly GCA_004027735.1 of Carollia perspicillata. Taxonomy (NCBI): domain Eukaryota; kingdom Metazoa; phylum Chordata; class Mammalia; order Chiroptera; family Phyllostomidae; genus Carollia; species Carollia perspicillata. Next base: position 22,243 of record PVKM010011767.1, on the reverse strand, counting down.
TCACTATGTTCAAAGCCAGTATCTTTTTAAATTAAGATTCTTATGAAAATGACTCCTTGACTTAGTTACTTCACCTAACTGAACTGTTTTGTTTTGCAGGTAGGTACTTCCTTTGACTCTTGGCTTGAATCTGACTTTGTTCTCTAAAATTGGAATCATAATGTGCCACTTGAGATCTGAGAGAGGAGTGACCTTTAGAACATAATAATTTGACAATCACAACTGCGGTAATTTCTCTTTAGAGAATGAAAAGCAACTCTATCTGTGGTTTCCAGTAATAGATTCCAATGATAACTCATTTCTTCCTATAGCATGTAGAGAAAGGACTTGGATTTCAGACACTAACTCTATTCACTGCTTTTGAAGCCTTTCTTCTGACATGGAAACATTCTTTTTTAGAACACAAAGATTGACATTAAAATGAAGTTTGTTCTTGTCCTGGATAAAAACATCTCTTATTTTTCTTATTATAGAAACTCATTTATTATATTTTTCATTAGTGTTTGGAGGGAGCACACAGTGGTGTTTCCTCTGTTCCGAGAGGCCACATCACTGTAGTTCTCCCAGAGACACTCTCCCTAACACTTCCCCCATAGTTGTCTCCATTCAAGTGTTGTTTGTGATATTGGGAAACTTGGAAAATAATGTGTGTGACAGCCCTTTTCTAGCATTTCAGGAAAACTACCATTTTAATCTTCTTTTTCTTTTTCTTTCTTTCTTTCTTTCTTTCTTTCTTTCTTTCTTTCTTTCTTTCTTTCTTTCTTTCTTTCTTTCTTTCTTTTTTACTATTTGTTCTCTGCATACTTTTATTCTCTTCTAGCCTGCTTCATTTCTAAAATTTATAGGCTTATTCCACTCTCTCTAGAGAAGAAAGCATTGGATATTTTGTCTATAAAGACTATGTAGGAAATTTAAAAACCTAAAAGAAAACTATCATAAATTCTACAATAAGCTACATAAATTATTGGTCAATGAGAAAGGCTTTTGAAATATTTCACAGCTTTTCTAATTTGTACTGTGTTGTCTCAATGAAACTGTATATTAAACAACCAACATCCTGAAAGATAAAGAAGTTTTTAATAAGAGGAAAAACAGATAAGGATAGACGATACAAAAATGAAAAAAGTAAAAGTACTTTATGTTATATTAATACGTAAAATGTTTTTTGATAAAACAGTGAATGACCTAGCCTGTCTGTTCATTTTGGTTTTGATTTGTTGCTGTGTGCCTCATAAAAGATAAAATGTGTACGGCATTTGTGTTTTATGGGGCAATATCCCCTAGCAGTTCCTGGACACACTGAAGAGGAGAGGTCACTGTCGAGGAGCTCAGTGGCCTAGATTCTGGCCACAGCAAAGCTACAAAATATTCGTGAGACTTCTGCCAGGTTATTTTCTCCATCTGCGATGCAGTTTCCCCATCCATAAAATTAAAGTTATTAAATGGTCTTCGAGGCACTTTGTCTGTGATTCTGTGAATACTATTATAGATACAAAGTAAAAACAGGGAATAGAAAATATACACTCACACTTCAAACACTCACACATTACTTTGCTCATGGTGACAAAAAGCATAATTTCTCAAGGGCCTTGGTTTCATTGTATGTCCCAGACCCGATGTCAGTCATTTCCTTCTCTTCTTCACGATCTTCCACCTCTCCTCCCTATATCACGGCACTGACCGTCTCTGTGGACATAATTCTGAAGGAAGGAAATCTGGTTAACTATCCAGGGAGTAAATTACAAGGCTGGTACCAGGAGGCGAAGCCATTTGGAAACTAATGAAACAGGGGCTGCAATGACAAAATAGATGCTAAATCTACCCAATTTGGTTATCTCTCAGGAAGAGAGGTTCAGAGAAAGAGTTGATGTGTGTATGTTGCTCCCAAGCACAGGCTAGTTCAGCAAATGTTAAGTGCATGAATTAGGTTGGATTAGCAAGGGAGCCTCGTGAAGTGGTAGAAACTGTGGGCATGAACAGGAGAGAGAGACAAACAAGTCTTGTCTTTTTAAGTTTCACTTTATTACAATAGGACTTCAAGACAAAGAGCACGCTGATTGCATACATAATAAAGGAGACTGAATTTAAATACTTTTTACAGGTATAGTCCAGAGCTTACATGTAGCAGAAAATACTTGGTTTAAGTATGGATTTCTATTTTTTAAATGAAAAATTGTCATTCTTGGTTAATTTATTTGAAGATAATATCTAGAATTTCTTTAGCATATACAACTTATAAAATTATCTTCCTTTAATTGGTCTTAAATCTTAAATATGATTTAAAAGAGAAACCCATTATACTGATATTCAAGTTATTTTTCAATTTTTAAAAAATACAGATTTGAAAATTTTAATAAAGAAATTAAGTAAACACATGTTATGTTTTAGACAGCTCAATGTAATACACATCTACAATATGCAAAGACTATTGGGCAGATACCAAATATACTTGACAGTAATTATATTCAGTATTTCTCTTCACTATGTAGTTATAAATGGATACCTGGTCTATTTTGCTGGAATTCATTACTTCATATTTAATAAATCATTTGGATATTAATTTATTATAGGTAAAAGTATTTATTACCCAGCAATAATAATGGCTGCTCTTCAATAATAATGGCTTCAATAATAATGGCTGCTCTTAACTAACATTACATTGAAATTAAGAACAGATACATTTGACATTTTGGTACTGCTTGCAGTCACTAAAGCATGATATTTTATGTTACATTTAGCAATAACAGTTGAGACTCAGGGCATTCGTGAGGTGCTTATGAAAGGAAAGGGGAGTTGATATATAGATTGTGTTGATTTCAGTTATTCTAAATTCAGAAAATGCTCCAGAGTGAAGTTGTCCTTTATATTTTTTTAGGTAAGCAGAGAAGTTTACATCTTTTTTTAAAATTTTGTGTGTGTGTAAAGAGAGAAAGGGAATGAAATGGCATACAAAAGAGTGCATACTATATGATATTATGGCCAAGTAGTTATGGCTGAAAAGAGCAGAGACGTGCTGACTTCTGGAGTCATGATAATGTTTTATATCCTGATAGGACTTCAGGCTATATAGGTATTGGCACTTACCATAGCTTAGGGAATGTACACTTCCGATTTGTGCATTTCATTGTATTTAAGTTTCCCATTAAAATAGATAAATTAATTTATCAGCAAACTGTAGTGGATAAACAGGATGCAAAATACAGGAGGAATGTACTGATACTTCCAAATGCATTAAAATGAGATGGCTAGAGGACCTCACACGAGGAATAAACATGCCAGACTAACAAAGACAAGAGCTACAAGAGAGAACTAGTCTGACCAAACATTAAAATACAGCTCTGTAATACTTTATTAGAGTATCATGCTACCACTAAACAGCATGATAGTGGAACATGGTTAAAAAGACAAGTGGAGTGAAACAAAAATCTAGAGATAACTATAGGAATAAATGGAAGTTTAATACACAATAATAGTAACACTGCAAGTCACTGTCCTAGTTCTAGTAAGTGAGTCTTGGACAACTGATTAGTCATTTGGAAAAATAATCATACCCATACCTTACATCATACAAAAGAGTAAGTACCATATCAATCAGAAGTCTACATTTTAAAAAAAAGAAAGCTGAATTCCTCTATGACCTAGGTGAGGGAAGGGAAATAAATGGTCTCTACTTGTAATTAACGCACACATGATCAAAGGAAATATAGACACATTTGAATATATGTAGTGATAACAACCATCAATGTGACAAAACATAACTAAAGTGAAAGACAAATATCAAACTGATAGAAAATATTGACAGATACATCACAGATACAGGGCTAATATCACATAATATAAACATGTCTATGAAATTAAGGGAAGAACACAAAAACCAAAGAAACCAAAATCCTTCAATACATAAATGGGCAAAGACCTGGAAATGACATTACACACATACACACATTCACACACATAATATTGACTTGTAAACATATTAAACATTAAAAGAAGTTTGACTTCATTCCTAATTAGAAAAATGCAACTTAAAACTACTTTGAGATATCTTATTCAGACTGGTGATAATTTCAAAGCTTGATAATATATTCTGATTGCAAGTCTCTAGGAAAGCAAACTGTCAAACATTGATGATCGGAAAGCAAATTGGTACAACCTTTATAGAGGAATATTTGTCAACATCTTATACAGTCGTATATGCATTTACAGTACTTTGATTGGCAATTCTACTCCTAGAAAAGTACCCTGAGAATATACCTTCAAATACACACACAAAAAAGCATGCTATATGCATATTAAAGGCAGAAATCACCACTGGTTAATATAACTAGTAGTGACATTTCTGTAAAAGCTAGAAAAATTGACAAAATGTCAAGTTACCTCCTCACAAGCAACTTATATATTTCAATGGAAAATATACTGTACATTGGAGAAACCCGGCAGACCTCCCCCTACTCAAGTGGTCAACATTAATATTACTGATGGCCAAATCAATGTTATGTGCCTCTTGCTATAATGCACTAAGAAGGACACATCACTTCAGTTGTATTCTTGCCAAAATTGGGTTCCCAGAATCTAATGGGGGGAAACATCAGATGAATCTCACTTCACCCAAAATGATGTGCCTGATGTTACCATTGACAACAATGGCTGGGCTCAGTGGAAACTAAGTGGAGAAAAATATTATTTTTATTAATAAACTGGGTATGGAGAAAAGGAGAGGAATTTATGATTCATACAGTCTTAACTATGACTTAATTCAGTAGCAATTAAACCTTACAATCACTCCTATATTTTTAAACTGTTTTTTAAGTAGGTAAAATAACTTGTTTTCTATGCTTTAATTTCTTTTACATGACACTTTGATTTTAATTTCGTTCTTATCAATGGTTTTAAAATATTTTTGCACATATATAACATGTGGTATTTAAGTTTTATGCCACAGGAATAAAGTGTAATTGTTTCCTGTAATATTCCATTTCAGAATATTATTGAGTGTAACTCATATATATATAAAAATTTTAGAGAAATGCCTGGCTGGTGTGGTTCAGTGGTTGAGTGCTGGCCTGAGAAGCAAAGGGTCGCCAGTTTAATTCGCAGTCAGGGCACATGCCTGGGTTGTGGGCCTGGTCCGCATGGGGTCCGCTTGAGAAGCAACCACACGTCGATGTTCTTCTCCCACTCTTTCTCCCTCCCTCCCTTCCCCTCTCTAAAAAACTAACTAAATAAAACCTTCTAAAAACTTTTAGAAAAATATAGTTATAGATAGATATGCAGACATATAGTGCTTTGTAGCAAACAAAAGTAGAAATAAGTGAAAACATTGTCTGTGCCAAAGAAAATAAGTTCTCATAAAGCCCACATACTTTACTCCATACAGATAGACTCTCCACATTGACTTCCTTCCAATAAAGTGCAATGACCTGCCTGATTTTTTTGCCTCACTATCAATTCTACTCCCAATTCTTAATCCAGAGATGAAGCTGTGCCTCTGGAAATGGAACTAATCATCTTTATAGCTAGGATAATGAAAGGATTTCCAGGCTTAGGGCATCCCTGTAGGGTTGTCCATTGTGTGCAACACAGAGACAGCCGGCTGAAGGAGTGCTCTCTGCTGATGAGGCTGTCTGTGTGTTTTGGTAAGTGGCTATTTCTCACTGGAAGAAAAAGGGCCTTTTTCTGGGCACAAAGATCTAATTTGCTTTTAAGTCTGTGGTGACAGGGCTCTACTGTCCAGAAGGGGCATCATTTTCTAATCACACAAAGGTCAGTATAGGCTGATGGTGGTGGTCCTGATCCTAGTTCGACAAGCCCATTTTATGTCTTGCCTAAGCCCGTGTGTCTCTCAGTTAGCACTTTGATCCTAGGCCCCGTGTTATACCCTGATTTATGGACTGATTTCTGTACTTGGGTATCAGTATCTTTAATAAAAGCAGAAGCCCAATTTCCTCTTGAGTGAATTCCTTTCCTTCTCTGAACTTACAGGTACTGTGGTGTTCTACTTCTGAATTCATCATCTGGTCCCTGTTATCTGCTATTAGGTGCCACAAAAATCATCAATTTTTTTAGCATATTTTTGTTTTACTTGTTTAGGCCTCACACGTGACAATGCTTTTGCTCCTTGCCAACACTAGGCTGTGAATGTATGCTTCACAACCAACACATTTTTAGTATGTACAGTGCTCCCTGTTATCCATGACATATACCTTCCAAGACCCCCAGTGGATGCCTGAAATCACAGAAAGTACCATATATATGATGTTGTTCCCCCTATACATACATAAAAAGGAAGCACTTCATAGCTTCTCTTTGGCATATCCATATCGCTAGCATCACTACTCTTGTGCTTTGAGTCCATTTTTAAGCAAAATAAGAGTTACTTAAACACATGCACGGCAATACTGCTACGGTCAAATTGATAACTGAGAGAGCTACTAGTAAATGTCTAACGGGCAGGGAGTTTATACAGCGTGGATAAACTGGACGGAGGGATGATTCAGTCCAGGGTGGGAACAAGCTGGGTGGCGAGGGATTTCATCACACTACTCGACTGTGCAATTTAAAACTTATAAATTGTTTACTTCTGAAATTGTACATGCAATGTTTTCAATGAGCAGTTGGCCATGGTTAACTGAAACCACACAAAGCAAAATCATGAATAAGGTATCTATTGTAAATAAATATTTTATATTAAAAAATTTATGGCTAAAAAGTTTCATTAGAATACTAAGTTCAGAGGAAGCCTTTCAGATCTTTTCTTGCAAACAGCAATGCAGTGTAACAGAGAGTTTTTTACACACTTCAAAATGACTCCATTCTTTCAATATGTTCAATTACCTAACAATTTATTTATATGAGAAGGGAAGGGAAATAAATATATAAAACATATCAGAGTTTAAGAAGAGTCAAATAGCCCTGGGGAAAATTTGGTTTCAAATTTAGAAAGGAAGTTGACTTGAACCCTATCTTAAACAATATGTGTGTTGTCCAGGGAGGAAAGCATTCCAAATACGAGAGATTCAGAAATCGAGGTAATTGTGTGAGCGAGAGCTTTGTTTCCTGAAGGAACTTTGAGATGTTCAGTATTGCTGAAGGGTTAAATGCCACAGTGGGAGGAGAAAATAACAGGACTGGTGCTGAGCCATATCAGGAGGAACCTTTGGATTTTAGTTTTAGGCAATGAAGAGCCATCACAAACATTTGAATAAAAGAGTGGCCATTTGGATCCTCATTAGGTCTCCAATGTGGAGAATATACTTCAGGGATCAAGAACGTTCTACACATGTACCCTATTGACACCATGCAGTAACTTAAAGAAGAGGTGATGGTCTGTGAAGAGAATACAGTAGACAGACAGCATGGGTAAGAAAGGTATTGAGGGAGGAATCATCAGGATTGTAACTCATGATGTCGAAATCACCTTTGTAATGTGAGCGTCAAAGTTTTGGTCTGTGAACCTGGATGAATAGTGGCTGCATTATCTCAGGTAAAACACTTGAGGCTTAGAATGGTCAGCTGACCTGGCTAAGCCCATCAATGGAGACAGAAACAAAGTGTGCTCCAGATTCCAGTACTACTCTTAAAAAATTCTATTAACAAATCTAAGAATTTAAACATACAAATGACAGTAATGAGTGATTTTGTTGCAAATTCACTTTCATTGCAATAATCACATTCAATAAACATTTATTTTAGACAACTCATAGTTAAGTGCTTTCAGTAGCATGAAAGTTATATTCGGGGGTCACAGAAAAAGAGCAACCTCATAAACTCATTTCCAAAACATCAAAGGTTACAGCACTTACTTGAATGGTGTTCCTTTTCTTTCAGGTGCAGAGTTGAATCATATATTTCACTTCTAAAATTCAGGGGGGTTCTTACCATAGAAAGAATATAAAGTATCTTTGTACAATATTCACTTTTATATCCTTAAAAAAGGCTGTTTATTAACTATTGCAAATAACTTGAATAGCACTATCTGATGGCCATTTATTTGGTAGAAATTACCTCTATGATGTTTTAGTTTTTAATATAAACCAGATGTTAGTTGACCGAATCCAGTCTGTTACAGTCAAGATGAGGTCAGTTTAAACCCACAAAGTATTATCTGTGGATATCTAGAGCTTTTCGCAAGATTTATTTAACTGCCCCAGTGGACTTATGATTTTGTAATTGCTTTTGTGACCATTTTCTCCATTTCTCACAGAGCAATCCAAATACTAAACCTGGCTTCTTTCTAAAATTAGAGACGCAGTCTTGTAACCACTAATGCAGTACATTTATGGGCACAGCAGGTTTAATGAACTACAGGAGAGGAGGTGGTGTTGCATTACAACAGTATATAGTCAAATATGAACTTTGGACATAACTCATTTTGAAAATATATTCCAGCTCTCACGACACTGAGGAAAGTCCAGTGGCTACTTCAGTCTCTCAGCATTTTACTTGCTCATCACCTCTCCTTTGTCCTTTCTTACTTCTTCCTTTAGTGTTTCTCACTTCCTGGCCCCAGCCTACTGTACCAAAGCAAAGGCACCCCTCATCTTATTCAAACCAGTTTGACTTTCTTTGTTTCCTAGGAATTCAGTCTTCTGGCTCCTGCCGGCTTCTCCAAGTTCCTTATCTAAAAATTCTCCATGACAAAGGCAATTTCCTCCTTAAGTGGCAAAGAACCTTACTCTATCTGGTAGAACAACAGCTTTTGAAGCCTGGCTCCATCACTCAGAAGCAAATTTACTTAACTGATCTGAATAGAAGGATCCTTACTTAACAAATTGAAGTAATAATATAACTAGTTCATAATATTATAAGGATTATCAACGGCTTACTCCACAAAAGACCACCAGAATAACCACTACTTTGACAGACAGTTCTAATAGTCTGGGGAAGAGGAGGCTTCCTCTATAAGTGGGTATTTATAGAATTGGAGGTCTGGGTCCAAGTGGTTTATGATTGGGTTGGTCAAGTATGTGATATCATAATTTAGGATTGGTGGACATGAAGAGGAGAGGGTCTCGAGGTCCATCGATAAGCAAGCAGTTTGTCTACTTAAGTAAGACACATATTGTTCTGAGGAGAAAGCTGTTTGCTCACTTGAGCAACCTGTTCTCCTTAGAAGAGGCTTGTTTTAGCAATTTTTTATTGTTTGAATAAATTTATTTTCTGGAATTTCTTAAAGCAGGCATTGAAGCTATTTATAAGTTTATATCCTTAATCGAAGTACTGACAATTAACCTTTGTAGTTTCAGGAGGTTTCACTTCTCAGGGTCAAATGAGATGACCCATGTGAAATATATAGTACAATACAATGATATGTAATTAAGAGTCCAATACATGTTCACCACTTAGAACTAGCTTTCATGTTATGATGTTTCTTAAATCAGGGCTTGACTGCTGGAGGAGATGGCCGAACTCTGGCTGGGGAATGCAGGATTCGATAATACCGCACAGTGAGCAAGCAGTGGTGGGCAGTCCGAGCTTTGGTGGGTATGACACAAGTTGGTAGACAGCTCATGGATATTCAAAAGCAGTCAAGAAGCAGAGATCTCATCAGGCAGGCAGAACATGACCCTCTCAGTTTGCCCAGTAGAAAACAATACGCAGAGATTAAAGTAAATAAGGAGGAAGTTTGAATAGCAGGCAGCTACAGCCAGCCAGAGAAAGTTTAGATTAGAGCAATAAGTGATTTAGAAGGTCTAAAGAAGAAAGAGGAGGGACTTTTATTCCACATTGCTACAGTGGATAAACAAGTACAGAAGTTCTCAAGCCAGGATGGCCTAGACACTAGATCTATTATTGAAACTGCATTGGAAGTGAGGAATACAGTGGAAGTTTGGCCACTGGACCTAAGGATGAAAGAGAAATTATTAGAACATGGGTATGCTCAGAATCCTATCAAAAGCAAGGCTGACCCAAATAATACATAGCCCCTATCTATAATATTGCATACCATGTTTTATAATATAAGAATAGTATAATAAATTTCATTTGTATAATACATTTATAATTTCATTTGTTTTCCCCAAAAGTCATGTAAAACAGATAAGGCAGCATTGTTACTCCAATTTAGGTGATGATAACACTGAACCTAAAAAGTTTGCTCACAGGTCCTAAGTGGCAGAACTAGAGTCAGACAGTTTTTCTAGGCAGAAAGCTTGCTCCAATATGTCTCAATAGGAATGATGTTACTTCGGTTGGAGAGGAATATGTTATAATAGAATAATCTTAAAACCCATTTTCTTCTATACTTTCCCTTTCCAATCCCTAGCTCATTTATTTGCCCTTGCTCTAGAATATTAAATAACAAAACTAACTGAAGATATGACAAAAATGTGGAAAATTTGGTGTTTGTACACCTCTAGTTCAGATAATAAAAAAGCAGAGTTTTTCTGATAATTCACACAATAACCTAACTATAGAGTTTATATTCATCAATGCCTTATGAAATATTTTGTGACATGCAAAATGCTATATTCTGGAAAGGCAGAGGTAAATAAAATGAATCTTTCTTCTTTTAAAGAATCCCTTAGTCTACTGGATTAGATAGCTTTATTATGAAAGAGTATAATAAGGTTAAAAAGATTCAGGTGTCAGACCAGGCAGACTAGTTCTTTATGGTGTTAGGGGAAGGTAGAGAGAGACATTACCTGGCTTCCTGTTTCTCTTTGCTCCAATTTGTCAATATCTCTCTCTGATATCCTTTTGGCATATTTCAAACACAAGCCAACCTGCAAGGGAGTCTTGGAAACACATCAATAACCCAATAACTCTCTCACTCCACCCATCTAAATGTGTAAAGGAGAATAGAGGAGCAAGGAAGGAGTGGCTCTAACAGCAAATAGGCCAAACATGAGTACAGGGTCTACTTGAACTTTAAAATAAAGGTTGTTGGAACAGGTTGATAAAAACTTGATTCTTTCAAAAATTGAATTATTGAGGTGATTATGACTGATGGGAACTTACCTTTGAAAGATTTAATATAATGAAAATTGAAATTAATATATAGAAACCCATGCAAAATTAAATGCTTCATTGTATTGAGGCCCCGAGCTGTTTAATGATTATGAAAGAACTACTGTCCTGTTGCCCAAGTATTTTTTGCATGGATGCATTGGAAAATGATGAAATTTGCCTCTGTGAATATCAATGTTAATGATTTGGAAACATAGAAACTACATATGATTCTGCAACATTCAATGCAATTCTCATAGCTTTTAAAAGTAAGAAGGCTACAGAGGACTTCTATTGTTAGTCTTTATTTTAAATTACTGTTATTACTTTGTTTGAGGTGGTATAAAGTGACCACTGACTCACTGGCCAACAATCCAACAAGTCACGCAGACTGCAGTGTTGACAGCCTTTGTTTGCAGTCCTAAATGGATTGTGTGTAAGCCACTGTGTAATTATGGATCCTTTGTGATTTCACATTTTCATCTTATAGTCATTTTTTCTTTCTTTGATATGGCATGTTGTATTCAGTACCTTATCTGAATACATCAATATGGTTTTGAAAAGGATAAAATCAAACTGTAATAGTCTTTGTTCTCATAATGTGTACATACCCAGGTGAAAAGAAGGTAAACAGATACACAATCTCACTGTATTTCCATGTTTCAGACATTGGAAACATGGTCCTACCCCTGTATTTTCTCCCAAGTAGGAAGGGTGGATTTATTTCTCATACATTTATAAATCAACAGATGAAAAAGAAAAGACTGACTGACACTAGATGACAATGATATTGTAAATGAAGTGGAAGAGACTTACCAACTCCAGGGCTTACAATTATAGGAAATAGTGCTACAAACATAAAAAGGGATACTATATTAACTTTATGCATCTTATTTTAAAATGTTGATGTAAGCAAAAAGGTTTTATTTATGTACTTATATACTTAAATATATGTATATATAAATAAGCATATAAATACATATATTATTAAAAATTGGTGTTTCTGTTGAATAACTTTCAGCAACTGTCCTGAACTTTGGCTGTATATTAAAAACAGAATCTCTGTTGCTGAAATACACATATCAGTTTTTTTTTCTGAGCTCATGGGATGATTCCAATGTACAGCCAAGATTAAGAGTCACAAATACATTATTATAGAATTAAAAGGAAATAAACTTGCACGTTAAGTATTATAGATTTAGAATGTCATAACACAGTATAAATATGAAATATCACTATGATAATGCTTATGATTTTACTGGAGTACCAGATTTTGGAAAGTTAATTGGACTAGTAAGAATCAAATACTCCTTTCAAATTGATGAAAATTGCTTTTGTAATCTGCCACTTTTACTCTCTATTACTTATACATTATGCTCCCACAATAATGTCAATTTTACCAATTTCATTTAGATGTTTGCATAAGAGGAAACTAATGCCTTCTTCATAAGACAGATTGCTAAAACAGCATTTAGTCTGTATGTATATAATTTTGTGAAAGTTGATTTTCTGTGCTTAGTTTTAATGAAATAATCTTTGGGGAAAATCATTGCTCTATTTGATTAAAGATATATATATTTCAGCATAAAGATTAAGGCATATTTTTGAGTAATTTAATTTTTGTTCTAATTTTCAGACACCAGTAATATTTAAAATGTTTCATATAGCATATAGTATGGGGAAAACATTACTGTTACTAATATTGTTAAATAACAAATTACCTTATTATTATCATTTTATTTCTTTATTGCCCAGAGTATTGAACTAGCTATGTGATTTGAAATTTGTACTCAGTGAAATCAGTATTTGAATTAGTCAGCTTTAAAAGGCCTTTTCAATTCCAACATGTGGCAATTCTCGGCTTTTAGACCAAATAGTGTCTACCACACATTCAAGATTATCTACTTTATTCTTACTATGTAAAATATATAAAAGCAGAAGTGGACAGTATTGAAATTGTTCTTGCAGTGTTACAAAGAAGACATTTTCACCATCTGTCAGGGAGAAGAGACTACTAGAGCAGTCCAATCTAAGGATCCCCACCTCCCTCATACATATTTCTTTTGTTTGTTTATTTATAATTATGCCTGGAAAATCAAGGAGTTACAAATTCTACCATCTTAGAAACTAAAATGTTTTTAAAAAACCTAAACAACACTTGAAGTAATTTTTCTTGACTAAACCAGAAAATTATTGCATTTACCTGTTGTAAGAAATGTATTTTTTTATATTTTATATGTCTTAAGTCAGGATAAGTGTTATAGTTAATGGTTAGTTACAGGCATTGTCAGCCAGCCGGCAGCTGTAATGTAGGCAATATTTTTTAAGTGTATATGAATGTGGTCATGGCTAATTATACAGTGATGCTTTAACCAAGTTATGTGTGCTGAATAAACTACATGTGTAGAATGTAAATGTAACCAATATTTCCCCAAAGAGATTACAATTAGATTGTAAGATTTTTTTAGTGGTACCTAGGATCCTGTTGTATTTTACCATAGGTGAAATAGAGAAAATAATAGCTTTGATGAAATACAGGCAATAATACTATTCAGTGTATCACAAAGGTATCAGAAACAATGTATATCCTAACTGGTTGATTCATATATTATTGCACTTGAGGTGACCAGATGAACTGACATAGAAAATGATTGTTTTTTATAGCTTAAGAATTATCCTAGAAATAATTTTATTATTATACAAAGTTTTCTTTGCCAAATAATTTTTCACATAGGAAAAGGGGGAAGAATTAACGAAAATATTAGCCACATTTTATTTTTATGCTACATTAAAAAATGACATAGTGCAGAGATTTTCTAAGCAAACATAATAGCTGCATTAATAGTGAATTGGGTCAATATAACTTTGTCACATATTATAAATACAAAAATAACATTTGTGAGTACATTTTTTAAACTACAAAAATAAAGCATGATAGAAATGGTTTAAGAAGGTAGATCTAACTGTCTGCTTTTATTTTGATATTGTAAGTGATTTACCTAAATGAATACCTCATATTTTCTTTGTTGGCATTTAGTATAATATAAAAATTTGATTTAAAATTCATCATATTATTCCAAATACTACTGAGCAGCATTTGTAGACTGCAATCCTTGGGTAAAACTAGTCGTTGACTATTAGACTGCTTTCAGCCCATTTTTCCAGTTTTACTTCTTTATTGGTAATGATGACAATGATGATTATCCTCACCACACATTTTTCTTCACATGCTGAAAGTGGTGAGGTTTTTGGTGACGCCAAAGAATTGGGAGTTAAGGAAAATCATGGAGACAAGCTTTCTGACTTACCAATATGGCTTCCTCAGTTCATATAATGCTAAGCTACATAGAGCTATAAGTGAAATGATAACGAAGCACCTAGAAACTATTTGAATCTGGCAGCAGAATGGGGAGAGGTGACTATGAATCAAACTACCTTTCCTCCCTACATTTTTTTTTCCTATACATACAACATCTCATATATCGCAGATGCTTATTGAATGTTTTTCAAAGTAATATATGATGAAGAAAAGTAATTTGGGTATATATATATTCTTACTTGATTATATTGCAGAAGACTTCACTAAGTACGTAAAATTTATACTACTTTAAAAGATGATTAAAATCTGAATAGGCACACAATCAGTATTTGTTTTATTGTATGTCTTTATCTTCTCATATTTTATTGGATTTTCTCATTCACGGGTAATTATAACAATGCTTGTTTTGTGTCATGCATTGGGTTGTTCATGAGTGGCAAGAAATATTGTGTTCATTTTGTTTTGTAGAACAACTTTAATCATGTAATTCTTCAGAATATTTTATATGAAAAAAAATAATGTGAATAAACTTTAATTCCAGCTATGGATACCCTGTGGCATTTTTTAAATATTTTATAATTATGATGATTTAAAATTGCATGACAGAAATGTCTGAATGTTGAATGTTGACAAACTAATGGGGTATGGACCACCTGTGTCGTTAAACTGTGGTGACTACCAGAACAATATGCATATTGTTTATCCAAATGTACATTTTTAGATCGATTGCTTGAAAAGTAAAATCTGGGCTGCTCTGGATTCATGAGTGAGGTTAAATTGTTTTCAAGAAATCAAGTTCTAATAGTAATGACAGTTATGGGTTAGTCCCTTACTAATCAGTGTGCTCCAGGGACTAGTGGCCTCTGAGCCACCTGGATGCCTTTTCAACAGTGCAGAAGCTCAGACTGTAACCCAGACCTATGGAATCAGAGTCTGCATTTTTAAAAATCCCTAGGTAACTCCTATGCCCATTAAATGTTGAGGAGTGCTGATGGCCTACCTATTCCCTTTGCTGATCTCCAATTTGATTGTACAGACACTAACTGAGACTCTGCCACATACCTCCTGGCTCTTAAACTTTCCTTCAAAGTAGACAGGTTATAGTGTTCTCAAAGAGAATGGAAAGCATGCCTGACTTGATTTAGGAACAGAAAAAATAATCTTCATTCGATAGGCGTCAAAACCCTGTGGATGCATGTCTTTTTATGTTCTTAAGAGTTTTTGAGTTATATAATAATTCTCCTTTCCTAAATGATGATTAAAATTATATCCACTAAATGAATTAATCTGTTCCTGTTGTGTCTGGTCTTCTACTGAGAGTCTCAGAACATTATTTTAGCATTCGTAGACTTGTGGAAGTCATGCTGCTTGGTTCTCTGAAGGAGTTAAAATGAAATATTAGTAATTGAGCATATTTAATTTTTAAATGCCAACTGATTACTCACAACATTTATAAAAAGAAAAAATTATTGCAGATATACACAAAATGTTTCCTTAATAAGGACCTTTCAAGTTTAAAATTGTGCTATTATGGATATTTTTTATTACAGTGATCAGAATGAAAAATGAATTATTTATTAACATACCCTCCAACATTTCCCCTTTCCAGATGCAAGACAAAGGTCTACCCTGATGAACTTCCAAACACGAGTGTAGTCATTGTGTTTCATAACGAAGCTTGGAGCACTCTCCTCCGAACTGTTTACAGTGTTATTAATCGTTCCCCACACTATTTACTTTCTGAGGTCATCTTGGTCGATGATGCCAGTGAAAGAGGTATAAATATTTTCCTCATATATTTTCTTAAATTAGAAAACTTTGTTATGGTCAAAAGGACAGCTGGGAAATGATCTGTGTTTTCCTTATAATTATACTAGCCCTGAAGCCACCCATCATAATCACTGCCTTTTCATCAATGTACCCAGGCAATGCCAACTCCAGAAACAAGTAACTAATTATTACAGTTTCTCTCATGATTCCATTTGGTTCTTACTAACCCAGGAAATGAGACAAAATGATTTTCAAAACAGTTCCTTTTTTCCCGCAACTCAACTGCTTATATGATTGAGCATTTATATGACCTTATGGATACTTGTCTCTTTTTTCCTTTCAGTTCAGGTAAATGCAAAATAACATAATTGAGAAGCCCACATTTGCCAGAGTGGGTCAGTTTCTCAATTACAGTTTGGTATATTAACTTCCTATTTTATCCTTATTCTTGTCAGCCAAGTGGCAGGTTATAATGAACTCGACATGAATAGGCTGATGCAATCTCTCTACTTTTATGTCACCGACTGCAAAAAGAGTTTCAAGAATTCGGCACTATTTCTGTGTGCTGAATTTTCATCTGGCTCATAGTATCTCTGCTGTGTCTTAAAACAGTTTAAAAACTTTCTTATAAATTCTTATTGCACATTACAGATTTTCTCAAGTTGACATTAGAAAATTATGTGAAAAATTTAGACGTGCCAGTAAAAATTATCAGAATGGAAGAGCGCTCTGGGTTAATACGCGCCCGCCTCCGAGGAGCAGCTGCTTCAAAAGGGCAGGTCATAACCTTTCTCGATGCACACTGCGAATGCACTTTTGGATGGCTGGAGCCCTTGCTGGCCAGAATAAAAGAAGACAGGTAAGAACTCGTGTGTTATGTCTGCCTGGGTCATGCCTGAACCTGTTAGGACAGTTTAGACTTCCTATCAAAACTTTTTTAGGTTGCTATTTTCAGGAGGTTTATTTCTTAGCTTTTACAAAAGTCATACCCTCACCCTGGATGGTGGCTAAGTTGGTTGGAGCATCATCCTGTGAAGCATAAGGTTGTGGGTTTGATTCCCTGGTGGAGGTGCATACAGGAGGCAGTCCATTCATGTTTCTTCCTCACATCAGTGGTTCTCTTTCTCTTTCCCCTTTCCTCTTTCCATAGAATCAATGAAAGCATATCCTTGGATGAGTATTAAAAATAAAAATAAAATAATAAAATTAATTAAATTAAATAAGCCCTCCCCATCCTCCTCACTTAATAAAGACCTTGGCATATTTGTGCTGCGCGTGAATATTTGATTAAGAAATAGTCCATTCAAACAGTAAACATGCGTTGAATATTCATTTTATCAGGTGAAAGAAAGCAGTGTAATTTGAAATAGTGCAATTTTGGCAGATTTTCAAAGCAGTTTATTGTATCCTCACGACTGCTCTGTGAGGTAGGTAATGTAGATATTCTTTCCTGTACCTTCGTACTTGTGCCTAATAATAAGGAGGAACATATAAATTAAGTATCTTGCCCCAGTTATTGAGTGTAATGGGAGTAATTCAGTTCTTCCCATTCTCAGACCAGTCTTCTTTCTACTAGGTCAGTGTCCTTATTCAAAGTCTAGTTCAAAACCACCTGGCCAGGACCTTAAAAATAAACACGTGAAATCTCACATTCCACTCAAAATTTAAAAAAAACATGGAGAGCACAGTGATAAAGACTGTTTAGTTATTTAAACAATATTGCCATTGTATGTAAAAATGGTGAAATGAAAGATTAAATAATACGTTATAGAAATTAAGAACTCGTATGTATAACCGCAATTCTCTCTGTGACAAGGCTATGAAGTATCAGCTTTTTTTTAGCATACCCATAAACATTGATGATAAATGAGTATAATTCCCAAGCACTTAAGGAAGACAACTATGTTAAACACTGTCTGATATAACATAGTATTGCTTAGCACCTTGCTTGCAAAGTCATTACACCTACAGTAAAAAGGTCTTTGTAGAATTGAAGTTTTTAATTAAACACCATAGACAGGGCCACACAGTGCAAGCTAGTCCAGCTACATCACGTAAGTGGCAAGATTTGGTACTTGCCAGGAAGATGGATGGAGGTTGTTAAAACTGAACCATAGCAGCTGAATAAAGCAGTAGGAACCTTTTAGTCAACTGAGTGTACTACACAGCTAATAACATTTTTCCACCCTGTGTATTGTACAGAGCCTACAGGAGGGTAAGACTGGCAAAATAAAATGAGCTGGAAACATCTTAAATGCATTTCCTGGCAACATTTCATACATTATGCTGCTTTTTTAAACGTGTTTCAAATTCAACTTAGCCAGTATTTAATATGATACTGTTTTAATATGACAATGCATAGATCATTCATTTTTTAATCTAACAACAGATCTAAATTGTATTTGTATGTAATGAACTCTAATATGTTGTCCTACTAGTAAATTTTGAAGTTGCCATAACATATAGTAAAGTCCCGTTCAATGTTATTAGATTTAATTCCGTCTCCTTACAAATTAAATTATTAAATTTAATGAAGAAAGAGAAAGGTACTGATTTTGTAGGAACCAGAGTTACCAAGGAGCTTTTCCAAGGATAGATGAATTCTATTGATTTCAGAGACTCTAGGCTTTAATTAATTGTGTGGGATACAAAACCCAATTGAAATAAGTGTTGGTGATACTGGTGTGAAGAGCCAGAGTATGTGATGGATAGC
Organism: Carollia perspicillata; assembly: GCA_004027735.1. Classification (NCBI taxonomy): domain Eukaryota; kingdom Metazoa; phylum Chordata; class Mammalia; order Chiroptera; family Phyllostomidae; genus Carollia; species Carollia perspicillata. The sequence goes on along the minus strand of PVKM010011767.1, from coordinate 3,494 downwards.
ATTTCTTTACTTTCCACATCTATGGGTGTTGCAAAAGCATATTTGTGTATTTACCTTGGACCAAAACTGAAAAATAAGCTCTGCTCTTCAGAACTGGCTACAACTAAGGCAAACGTGTAGACCCACACATTTACAGTGGGGAGGACACAAGGTTGATCCTGTAGCAAAACATAGAAGCCAGGAGTAGGGGAAGGCTTGAGAAGGCACAACTTGTATAAAAAGAGTAACTAATGACTTCCCAGGGTGAAAAATTTCTTACCCTAAAAGCCACATCCAGAAGCCCAAATCTCCTGGCTGTTCCTCTTCAAGAAAAGATGAGTCTGGGGATAAACACCAGAAACTGATGTTGATTATTTTTCTCTGTCTTAAAATATGTAGATTGTTACAATAAACATCTTACGTCAAGGACAGTTCACTCAGAAATTGTCACGACCCTAATATCTTTTATAGGAAACATTTACTTAAACTGATGCCACTGTTTTTGTGGTTATTTCTGTTTGTTGGTTTTTGTTTGTTTTTCATAATAGATATTTTCTCCATAAAGATTGTCTTAGAATGGTCTCTTTAAACCAACCTAACCCCTCTAATTTGCAGTCATTCATTCTCCTGTAGCCTATTGCTTTTCTATAAATGAAATTGCTAAAATGATGCATAATATGGAAACAGCTCTCCTAATCATGCTGTAGGGGAAGGTTTTATGAAAAATAGACCATGTTCATCCTGCTGAGTTAATAGTTAGAATGCATTTGAAAATCAGCTTGAAGATCAGTTATTATATTTGATTAGATGATACATGGGAGTATAAAGTTGACTTTGATAAAAAAATAATTTCATAGATAAAAAGATAAAAAAAAATAAAAGCATATTAATGTCACAAAATAATTAAATGTCAGCACATCAGCTATATTTAGTTTGAAGAAACAAATGTAATGTTTAAATTATTATTTGTCTATAAACTGGTTTCACTTTCCCTGCAGGAAAACAGTTGTGTGCCCCATCATTGATGTGATTAGCGATGATACCTTTGAATATATGGCTGGGTCAGACATGACCTATGGGGGTTTCAACTGGAAACTGAATTTTCGTTGGTATCCTGTTCCCCAAAGAGAAATGGATAGGAGGAAAGGAGACAGAACATTACCTGTCAGGTATGTGGCTCCTTCTTCCGAAGGATAGCATGTATATTCTTATAGTAGTGAAGAAGTATTATAAATTTATATTCTCATTTTTAAGTCTTTAAAAGTCATAAAGTTTTTATTCATGTACTCATGTGTTATCACCTTTTACATGGTCTTCTAAGAATCAATGGCTATGTTAAATCTAGTTTAAATTAGCACAGGCAAATTTCAGTATTGGCAGAAGTGCCAAGTTTTTTTCGAAAATTTGTGTAATCTTATATTCAGAATGTGTTTTTTTGTAAGTTTTCTACATGACAGATATGTGCTATGTGCTAGCCTTGCCAATTCAGGTAGACATATGCACATATCTTACCTAAATGTATATGCTTTATAGTAGTGGTACACTCAAAATGGAAATAACCAAAATATTCTAAATTTATCAGCCTTGAAGAACTGCCTTCCTGGCAGCTACAAAAGGAAGATCCATTTAGAAATTTTCATGTATTAACAATTACAAAGGAATTTTTTGTTCCAAATTATTGGAAATAGCTACTTAATTTGAAATATTTATTCATAAAATATGTTTGCTCATAATACAAAATGAGAAATATCATATATATCTTTAGTTGTCTAGATAAGCATTACCTACTTTATTAGCATAAAATTATTACCTTCTTACTTTAACATATTGTTGCATACCTCTTACCTGCAACCAAAAGTTGATTTCCTGAATAATATACTTTAGGAAGAGTTCACTAGTTTAGCTCTTTAAAAATTAATTTGACATATCATTTAGCTGGAATAATAGAGAAATGCCATAACATTCTAAAATAATATATATAGCCCCTTATCTAAATTCTTATTTTGATAACTAATGAGGGATTGACATCCATTGGCAAGATTAATTATATAATGAATTAAATAAAACTAACTCTAAAAATTTGCCTATGGAAAAGAATCGCTCTCATTGTTTGTTATTGAATTAAATATTGGGGCAGTTAACCCCCTAAAGAAGGTATTACTACATCGAAGAAAAAATGTGGCTACAATAATTAAATAAAGAGATAAAATTATGATATTACTTAAAGTGTTATTTAGTAGTTCTGCAATCTTGCTGTAATCTTCACATTCACCAAGTCTTATTGATCCTTGCCTTTAATAACTTGAGGAAATATAGTAGCTCATGTTACCATTGTTTATTAGAAATCCTATTTTCCCACAGCATGGTAGCATTTAGGGTTGGCTGGTTTTTCAAATTCAGATCCCAAGTGAAATCTGTCAAAATACTTGAAGTCAAATATACATAATGTATTTATTCATTTGAAAGTGAATCTTAAAAAATATTTTTTGTACTTATTGTTTTTCTTTTAAACACTGGCAAAAGTTACGCTTTATTTTACATTTTTTCAGGTTTTCAATTTATTTTATTTTCTGCACTGTAATATTTATTTTAATTTTATTTAAAATTTTTTCCAATTACAATTTACACTCACTATTATTTTGTATTAGTTTCAGATATACAGCCTATTTGTTAGGCAATCATATACTTTACAGTGTTCCAGCTGATATTTCCTGTAGCCCCCCGGCACCATACACAGATATTACAATGTTATTGACAATGTTCCCTGTGTTGTACTTTTACCTCCCAATTACTCTTTTGTAATTAATGATCTATACTTCTGAATCCCTTCACATTTCTCACCCAGTCTCCCAAACCCCCTCGCTTCTGCCAACCATCAGTCTGTTTTCTGTATCTATGAGTCTGTCTCTGTTTTGTTTATTTTGTTCTTTAGATTTCACATATAAGTGAAATCATATGTCTTTCTCTGACCGACTTCACTTAGCATAATATTCTCAAGGTTCATCCGTGATATCCTAAGTTATAGTATTTTATCTTTTCTTATGGTAAAGTAGTATTCCACAGTATATACGTACCATATCTTCTTTATCCAGTCATGGTCATTTCCATGTCTTGGCCACCAAGAATTGTGTTGCAATGGGCATAGGGGTGCATACTTCTTTGAAAATAAATGTTTTCAAAATTTTCGTGTAGATACCCAGAAGAGGGATTGTTGGGTCACATTGTAACTATTCTCAATTTTTTGAGCAACCACCATACTGTTTTCCATAGTGGTTCTACCAGTTTACATTCTCACCTGCAGTGAATGAGAGCTCCTCTTTTTTCTCAACCTTTCCAACCCTTGTTACTGCCTGCCTTATTCCATTCTAACAGCTGTGAGGTGGTATTTCACTATAGTTTTGATTTGCATTCCCCTCATAGCTAGTGACACTGAGAATCTTTTTATGTATCTATTTGCCATTTGAATGTCTTCTTTAGGCAAGTGTCTGTGTAGGTCCTTTGCCCATTTTTTAAAA